>JAJOOR010086708.1:0-14911 GCA_036250505.1 Solanum acaule | reverse complement strand
AGTCAAGAACTCACATGTTCAAAAAATGCATGTTGCGGAGATGAGGATGCTGAGATGGATGTGTGGGCACACTAGGAGCGATAAGATTAGGAATGAGGTTATCCGGGAGAAGGTGGGAGTGGCCTCTATGGTGGACAAGCTGAGGGAAGCGAGACTGAGATGGTTTGGACATGTGAAGAGACGGAGCGCTGATGCCCCAGTGAGGAGGTGCGAGGGGCTGGTTGTAGAGGGCACGCGGAGGGGTAGAGGTAGGCCTAAGAAGTATTGGGGAGAGGTGATTAGACAGGACTTGGCTCAGCTTCGCATTACCGAGGACATGACTCTAGATAGGAAGGAGTGGAGGTCGCGTATTAAGGTTGAAGGTTAGTTGGGTTAGCGTGTTGTCTTTCCTTGCGAGGGTATGGGTTGTTAGCGTTTGTAGTAGGCCTAGCATTGCGCTTGTAGTTCTTGTCTGTGTTACCTATAGCCTTATGTTGTTTACTGCGTTTCATTTCTCACATTATTTCCTTGATGTTATTGTCTCCTTTGTTGATTATACACTTTTTTCCTTATTGGATGTTATGTTTTATATATTTCTTTTCTTTTACTTGGATTTGATGTACTTGAGCTGAGGGTCTTCCAGAAACAGCCTCTCTACCTCCACGAGGTAGTGGTAAGGTCTGCGTACACTCTACCCTCCCCAGACCCCACCTAGTGGGATTTCACTGGGTATGTTGTTGTTGTTGTTGTAACCTTTAACATGAAAATGTCTCATGTTATCACAATAACACATACTCCCTCCGTTTAAAAAAGAATGGCATCCTTTCTTTTTTAGTTTGTTTTAAAAAGAATGACCTCTTTAATTTTCTTTTTTGGTAACATTTTACTTATAGCTTTCCACGTGGCATGTTTTAGACCACAAGATTAAAGGGGAATTTCATATATTTGACATAACTTTAATTTATGACCACAAGATTCAAAAGTCTTCTTTATTTTCTTAAACTTCATGTCAAGTCAAACTAGACCACTCTTTTTGAAACAGAGGGAGTATTTTATTTTCTCATGGAACTCACACGCATAAATTGTTAGTGTATCAGCTTGATATCCGAGCCAACCGAATGATATTTTGTATCAGACGTGACACCTGAACCAACCGCTAGTATTCTGTATCGACGTAGTATCTTAGTCAACCAGTAATCACAAACAACATGCACAATCAATAATCACAATGAAATATTACACTTGAATCCACAGGTAGGTTAAACATGTTCATTGCATGAGATTATCAACATGATATCATGTCACATTTATCCCTTATGTTTTTTTCAGATGCATTACCCAAGTAATACTATAAAACAGTTAACATGCACACATTACATAACTTGAAAAACAAATAACCATCACCTACCTCGAATCAAGCCTTGAAAATTTTAAAAAACTTATTGAGCTTTCCCCTTTTGTAATGTCTTGACTTATTCTTGATCTAGAATAATAACAAAACAAAAATAATCAATGAAGAATGACCTAAAAATACCCAAATTATACTCCAATCCTAAACCTCGTGCCATTTTCATGATCATCATATCCAAATTAGAGTTTTCGATTATTAATTCAAGTCAAAATCCTCCCCTAAGAGAACCACCATAGTGTAAGGCTTAAGAATTAAATTACAAGTTAGGGGAATAATTAACTTACTTTTACCAAAGAAATTGGTGGGAAACTGAGGAAAGCCCTAAGTTCCTCTTTCTTTTCCCAAAAATAAAGTTGTAGAATAATGAGGGGTTTTGAGACTTTTTCTGCATTAATTCGCGACTGACCTACTATAGAGACCACCAATCCACATTAGCGGAATCTCACTCGCTATAACGGCTTGCATAGAGAAAAACATTCAAAATTCTTTTCCCAAGCCTGTTCGCCATGCACCTTCGCACCTTGACGTTTCAAACTAACTCTTTCACATTAAATTTGATATCGGGAGTTCTACTCACCCGAATTAACTCTTGAAAATTCCTATAGACTCCTTAATGTCGTAGCTAAAAGAGAAACTAACTCAATCTTAGACATTTTACCAATCATTTTCTTGATTTCTCTATAATTCACCTTGCTCATATTTTGTTCGAAACTGATCTAGCCTAAAATTTTTAAGTACTTTTCAAAAAAACTTGTTACTCAATTCTTTCACCATTAATCTAACCATAACGATCAGAAAGAGTCGTTATAATAGATATTTATTTATCCATCACTCGTTCTCAAGAGATCAAACAATAAAAGGTTACTAAATCAAAAGGAATGTAGTACCTAAATCCTCAAACAAGTGAGGATACCTGTCCCATATGTCCCTCTCGATTTTTCAAGTAGCTATCTCAATCGAAAGATGCTTTCATTGAACCTTTACTAATTTGATCTCTTTTATCCTCAACTTCCGGACATCCTGATAAAAAATTGCAAATCAGCTCCTCTTCATGCTTCAACTCCAGACAAGTTAGGTTAAAATGCTAACATGTAAGTCACTAGCCCTATGATGTCAAGAATCTCGAACGGATCAATGTAACAAAGGCTAAGCTTGTCTTTCTTTCCATACATCATCATCCCTTTCATTGGTGACACTTTCAATAAAACTTGTTCACTAGCTTGAAATGTCATATCTCTTACCTTAAAAGGTCTACATACTCCTTTTGTCTGCTTTGGGTTGTCAACATCATGGTTTGGATTCTTCTTACCTTCTCTTTTGCTTTCCTCACCAGATTAACACCCAAAAGTTTTACATATCCAATCTCAAACCACCCTATGGGCAATAAACATCACCTCTCATAAAGTTCCTCAAATGGTGTCATATCTATGCTGAACTGATAACTGTGTTGTTATAGAAGAACTCACACAAAGGCAAAAGATTGATCTCAATGACCTACAAAGTCAATAACACATGCTCTCAACATGTCCTCTGAGGATGAAAAGTTGTGCTAAAAGTGAGTTAAGTGCCCATCGGTTCATGTAACTTACCTCAGAACTTAGAAGTAAATTGAGTGTCACAATCTGAAATGATAGATTGGAGCACCCCTTGAAACCTTACTATCTCCTTGACATAAATCTTAGCCAATTGTTGGTAGTTATAATCCACTCTGAATGGAATAAAGTGGGGACAATTTGAATGTCAAGACTCAGTTCCACGCCTGCCTCATGCATCACTAAGTCTACACTTGAAATACTCAGTCAATCTTAATTCTTCGGACTCCTGAGGTTATCTCCGCACCTCCAACATATTGTTAACTTTCTCGTGAGCCTCTTTAATCAAAACAATATTGTCTGCGCGAATAACATACACAATGACACCGCATTATGTCACATCAATTTATCCATCAGCAAGCCGAATAGAAATGGATTAAGATCCCTGGTGCAACCCCATCGCAACTGGAAAGTATTTTGAATCTCCTCTCACTATTCTCAGTTGGATCTTGGCTCCCTCGTACATGTCCTTTATCTTCCTAATGTAAGTCATTGATACCCTTTGGACTCCAAACATTGCCGAAGGACTTTTCTCGGGGCTTTTTGTAAGCTTTTTTCAACATTAATAAACACCATATGCAAGTTTCGAACATGAAATCAAACTAGTTCTCGAAAATGAACACCCTCACCCTCATGCGTCCACCAACATCTCTCAAACTTTCATGGTGTGCAAATATTGTCATATGCAAATAAGTTTTCTCCGAGTTACTTCTCCTTTTTTTCTTTTTAATTTATTAGTGTTTTATACTAGTATTTCACTTGGACCTTTTCAAAATGCATGATTATCTATATCCTTATCTTCCCCAAATACTCATGTATATATGTAGTTTTCTTTGAACCACTTTACTAATTGTCTAGTTGATATAAGCCTATTTGGGACAAAACTTTTGAGAAATTAGAATTTAGAAGTGCTTGGTAATGACAGCATGCAGTCAATCAGATTAGATATGGATGTCATTACTTTTTTTAGTGCATTTTAAAATATTTTTTCTTAATTATGCTAGTAGATAACCGTGTACAATCAATATCGATCATCAAAGATTGTGCTTCACGTTTAGTATGAATTTTTAATTCAACCACTTTCTGTTTTGAAGTGATAAACATTACCCAATAGTTAGAAAGGAAGATCTCAAGCGTGGTCACTAACACTATGAAAGAGGATAACTAGATTCTCCACCATGCTAATTTGATAATACACATAACAACCTACATCAGATTTCCACCTAAAGTCACGAACTGTACCAAAATTTTAAACTTTGATGATATTAGTATATTTTATTGTAATATAAATGAAATTATTAAGTTTATTAACATGTTAAACTAAAGAGAATATATTGAGTCCATACATATTGGTTAAGGCCAAATTTTACCCAAAAAAAAAAAGTCAAAATTTTAATTTAGTGCCTCATTTGTGGCGGTACTAGAATATGAAACAAAGAAAGTGACACATATAAAGTGTCCGTGTTGCTACAGTTAGCACGTGCTGTTATAGAGTATCACTAATTGTATATGAGACGACATCACTAAAACGCCTTCTTATTGACTCTTCTGTTGTACTCATCTAAAAGTATATTATTACTCCTAATTATAGAAGTAGAGTCAGGATTTGGAGTTTGAGATTTTAAATTTTATGATAGAAGAGAAAAATATAACAAAACATGTTTCATTTTTTTAAAAAAAGAAAAACTTTTGTTGATAGTGGAGTTCTAACCCACAACTCTAGCGTGAAAAGTATATCTACTATCCCTTCCTTATCACTGAATTGTCAATCAGTTCTGTTCAAAGTTTTCAAGTTGATATATATATATAAAATCTAAAAAAAAAAAAAGCTACTGAATTCGTTCAAACCTCATCCCCGCTTTAACTGTGTCACTACTCCAAAAGAGAGACCAAATGCTAACGTGATAGAGTTTACACTTATAATTAATATTCTTAAAAAAAACAATATTCACTGAATCAGTTTAGATATGTGAAGGGAGTACGTAATAGACTTTTGACAACTATAAATAGTTCGTCATAATAAGTTTATTTTACAATAGCTTAGTCTTGGGAGATATTGGCACAGCTACATCTTATAATTCCCCTTATACACGTAAGTATTTTTTTAATTTCCTCTCTAACTTGTATTTGAAAATTTATATACGTTATAGAGACGTTTGATCATTAACATTTCGAAATTCAATTTCAAATTTTTAAGAATTTGAAAAACAATAAAAATAAATTAATTCTCATTTCATCGTTGTTCTATATATATATATATATATATATATATTTGAATGGCATGCAGCGACCAAATGTGGAGGGAACAGGTCAGATCAGTTCCCGTCGGGGAATCTATTTGTGGCAGTGAGCGAAGGGCTGTGGGATAACGGGGCGGCGTTACAGGCTGAGATGTTTGAGTGGAAACAATAGGCCATGCAAGGAAGGAACAATTGACGTGAGAGTTGTTGACTATTGCACCAAAAAGCCATGTCCATCAACTATTGCTTTGTCAAGTGATGCTTTTGCTCAAATATCAAATTCTCATAATGCTAAAATCAACATCGAATATGTCCAGTAATTTGTTTTCCTTTCCTTTTCTTCGTCTTCTTCGTTTTTAATATATATGACTCACTTTCATTTTTAGTTACACAAACATGTATCACTTAATTAAGACCACAAGTTTCAAAAGTTTTTATTTCTTTCTTAAACTACGTGTCAAGTCAAACCAACTCATATAAAATAAGACGGAAGAAGTAAATTTATAACATAACGTTTCTATTTCATCATCTTCTTTTTTTCTTATAATATCTTGTATTTTTTCTTTTCAGGATTTGACAAGAAATTGAAGAAGTGAAGCTTAGGAATATGAAACACGCCATGATTAGAAGGAAATTCATCGCAATGTCTCAACTTTGATGTAATTTAAATACATTTTTGAGCAAACATATATGAAGAGTTACTAGTTTTACTTCAGATGTTAATTAAGTCTTTCATCTAGTTACAAAATATTAATAATATCGGAAAAGGGTCATATTTACCTTAACAATAATAATATTGGGGTGAGATAGAATAATTAAATTAGAGAATATTATATCCATGTAGGTGTCACGTAGAAACCAAGTTGGATAATAAAAGGGGGGTGATGGGAACTAAACAACTTAAAAGATAAATATGAACCCAAAATTGAATAGTAGAGACAAATATAATCAAAAAGTACAACTAAGGATAAATATAATCCTTTTCAAAGTATAAGGGTAAATATGACCCTTTTCTATTTAATATATTAGAGGCAACAACGAATTAATGAAAAGACATACGCACTATACCTTATTAAGTAATCTCTTCGATGTAACGAATGTGCTTCGTTCAAAAATTATCCAACCTCCGACAAGTTTGAAGATATCACTTTTCACCACTAACATATAATCATATTTATGTGAGTCACGTCCATAATTTGTATAATTTGATTTTTAATTGTATAAATCCAAAATTTATATATTCAAATTCTATTTGTATAAGATTTGTTGATACATTTGATTTGTATAAGTTATGAAAAGTTCATAACTGTGTAAATTCAGAATATGTATATAATTATCCTGTTTGTATATGATTTGTTGATACACTGAATTCGTATAAGTTTTGAAAAATTTCTAAATGTATAAATACTGAATTTGTAAATATTTACAATATTTGTATATTTGGCAAGCAAAACGTACAAACGGAAATATCCATAGCAAACGAAACTATAATTATGGAGCTTAATTAGACAAACTGTAGTTAAGGAGGCTTATTAAGTTTAATCTCTTTCCTATTTATGAAATTTCCTCATTTATTAAAGGGGAAATTACATGGTGAAGCAAACATATACTAGTTAATTAGTCATCATAGCTATAGTTTTAGTTAATTACCACTCCCGACCAACATTTAGTGATAATTATGTGGGCTAGGGTTTCGAGTTTGTATAATTCGCACGTTTGTATAATATAACTTGTATAACTTTTGTATAATGTAATTTTGTATAATATAATTTGTATAACTGTTTAAAGTTCAGATATTTGTGTTTGTATAAATTCGTTATACAAAAGTAACTCAATTATACAAACGTACCTGCGAATTATACAAACTCACCAGGGAATTATACAACCCGCAAATTATACAAACGAGAGAGTTTAAACTGTAGTCACAACCAGTAAATATACAAAACTATAGTTATGGAGCATAATTAAGTTTTGGCTATTTGCGAAAATTCCTCTATATCAAAATAGAGAAGAATCCTACAAGAGAAGGCCCAAAAGCCCACAACAAATACAAAGCCCAAAAGACTCGGTCCAATAGTGCCCAAAGTCTTGTAAAAAAAGAAACAAACAAAGAGGAAAAGAAATAAACATTGGATAAATTACTTATATACACAAGTTTAATTTCCTTATGCTCTATTTTTTTCTATCTTTTTAAAATGTTACTTAAATTCCTTCTTTCTCCTAATTCTAAAAACTACCGGATACATAAAAGTCATTAGCCAAACCCACGTTTCACCACTCCCTTTTTCACTCCTATTTTCTCTCCCTAAATTCACTCCAAATTCTTAGCAGTTACAAAATTTATATCCAAATTTGATTTTCAAAAAGTTTATACTAACAAATTAAAACATAAAAAAATAAATTAAAAATATTTTTCAAAAAATTTAAACTAACCAAACATAAAAAAAATTACGAAAAATGTTTTCCATAATACCATACACATACCTCGTTTTTTTTTTCATATTTTGTCCATACTAATCACGTCCAATAATAGTACAAATTGAATTAAAAGAGGAGTATTTCCTCTTTAATATAATCCTATACGGCTAAATGGGTTTGTTGAAAATACTTCCTTAATTAACTTTAGGCTGATTTATTATTAGTTGCATATTATTTGGTAATAATTAATATAATATTTATAATTTTTTCATAATTTGAGTTGGTTATGGACTCTAACAGCTAATCATTCATTGAAACTAATTAGGATTCTTGTATTATTATTTAATCTTCCCATTGTCTCATAATAATATTAGTTTCAAACCAAAATTTCATACGGTCTAATATTTTTCTCTTTTTTCTGGTGTTTTTCATAATCAAATTTCTTTAATGGATTGTGTTTGTTCATGTATCTAATTGATAACTCAATTCTTATTTATTGTGATACATTTATAGATGCACTTTATTTCAGCTTACATACATCCTTCTTTCACAACCTTATTGTATCAAATACATTATTATCAACTACAAAATGATACATTATGTAAGTTATACATATCTTTCAAGGCAAACAATACAATACTTATCAATTTAATTATCATGCACTAATTTTTTAGATATGATACGTAAATTTGAATTTATACTAAATGTATCAATTACATAGCAACTACCACATAGTAATGTATCGATCTCAAATCTAACATCTTATGGGCAACATCTATTTATTTAATGTATCTAGTATAAATACAATACTTATCAATTTAAACAAGATACATAAATAGTAAAATGCTAAGTAGCAAAGATATTCATGACGTATCTTCTCAATTTTTTCGACAATTTTGAATTAAAATTGATAGGATCTTCAATAAACTAGGATAAGAATTTTGAATCAAAATTGAAAGGATCTTCGCTGAACTGGGAGAAGAAAGAATCTTGAATCTCAAAATTTTTGATAATCATGAATCAAAATTGAAAGGATCTTCGATGAACTTGAAGATTCAAAAGGATATATTGTTTGTCCAACAACAATTCTATCACTTTTGTATCCTTCATAACTCACCCCGCTTACCCAAAATTTCGACAAAAGTTTTTGAATCAAGTCTGAAAGGTTTCTTCGTTGAACGGGAGCAATTTGAAATTTTGAATTTCTTCGTTCTATTAGGATTTGCCTCTGTATGATTGAGAGTAAGAAGAAACATAAGCATAATTTATGGGATTTCATTAATTTTCAGATTTTATTTCCTTTTAAGCTCAACAAAAAGATTTTTCTTGTATTAGAATTAATGTATCCGGATGGTGAATTAATGTATCCGGATGGTGAGTTATGTATCTGGAAGGTACAAATTTTAAGGGATTATTGTAATTTAAAAAAAAAGTCGGGATAAGATGTAATTTATTATTTACACTATGTGATTTATGTAAGTTATACATAAACATATGTACCTCACGAATCAAATAGAAAACCTATAAAAAACTCTTTTTAGGCATGTTTGGCCATGTGATATGGAATCATGATATGACATCATAATATGAAATCATTACATGAAATTGAAGTTTTGTTTGGACGTGTGATATGAAATTTTTGTGTTGTATATTTTCTCATAAACAGAATAATCTCATAAGTTGTAAAAAATATTAAAATAGCCCCAATCATTTACTCAATCTTACCAAATAAATAAAAATTTATAAAATGGTTTAATAAACTATTACAAAGTTATTTGTTATCCAATTAAGAAATTGTTTAATCTAACTTTGATTGATCAAACTTTAATATAATAAAAAAAATTAAACATAAACTGCAGTGTACTATTTTTAATATATTCCCCTACATAGTACGGATAATTTCCTCACATTGAACTTGCATTTCTCTATCATATGACCGAAAAGATGAACCAACATTGTTACTTTAAGCCATTTGTTGGTCAATATCATCCACAACTATATTTTCATGCTCATAGACCATAAATATTTCATCACTCCTTTGATATTCTCCAAATAATTATGTAACACTGCACAAGTTATGACAATTTTTACTTGTGTGTCAATATATATCATAATGGTTCATGTCTTATTTCACTTGTGTGCAATTACACATTTTCAGTGCAGTAATTTCGTGCTAAAATCGAACATATTGGAAGTAGTGATTATCAAACATACATCACTAATTTTGCCCTTTTTCATATTAAATTGCTTTAAACATTTTCATATGTACCCGATAGGGAATTTTTTTATTATTATGAAAAAAACAAAAAAGTATTACTCCCTCCTTTCTTATTTATATTCACCAAATCAATTTCTACTTTATCATTTATAGTCACCAAATTTAAAGTAATAATAGATTTTATGTTGGTGAGAATAATAAATATTAAAAAGTAATGATATGATTATAAATTTTATTGATATATGAAATAAATGGTTAGTAAATATAAATGTGGGGTTGTTTTAACAAAATATAAACTTGTGGGTCAATTTTTGTATTTGAAAAATCTCAAATCATGATTTTGGAGAATATGAGATTTCATTTCATGATATGAAATCATGAGATGACATCACCATGAAATCGCATGTCCAAACGTTGATTCTATCTCACGATTTCATATTGTGATATAGTATCGCATGACCAAACGCCTACTTAATCTTTGGACTTCTTAGTTCATCATTTCAAAAATCAGAGATGCCTCGTTTAAATTTTTTGAAGTCAGATTTTTCAAATATGTTTGATCGACGATCACTTTTACTATTCAGGTCTGTACTCTCTTTGTAAAAGTTGAAAACATCTTATCTCGATCTATTGATATCCTTCCAAGTGAATGAGCTTCTATAAAGACTAACGGCTTCATGAAATAGCTCTAGACAATTGACATTAACCGTACAAAACTATTATCTACTTGTAAAATGGAAATCTTAATTACTATCTACGCTTTATGGTTGAGTGATCTATGGCCCGTAGGAATTGGTTTGCTCTAGTTAATCTTCTGTTAACTTGACTTATTCTATGATTTGTAGTATGCTGCTTGTCTAGATTAGTGATTTTTTTCATTAAATGGGACTTCTTGAAGATTAATCATCAAGAAATCATATGCAAAATCAAAAACTAGGTTAATAAAAAATCTGCTAAAGTATTTCCTTCTCTCATGGCTTATATGTTGAATAGTAACAACCACTTTTTCCCTTAATTTGTTTATAGAGTTGACCTCCAATATCACACTTTAGGTCACTTTTCAAATACCATAAAAAATATTTAGGGAATTTGTCTCAGTATGAGACAGTGAGTTGTCTGTCAATGCATAATTTTAGTCAATCTACGATAGCAATAACTTCTGTAACTATGTTAGAAGTCTCACATAATATTATACTTTTAGATCTTATCATATCCTCATTCTCATTTCTTATGCAGAAGGCTATTGATTTAGCGTTAAGATTCTCTCTAAAAGCATCATTTGTGTTACATTTGTACCATCTAATGATAGAAAAAAAAGAGTAATAATATAGATAGAGTAGAGCAAAAGTAGTATATGAAAAAGAAATTTTCTGATTGTTTTCTTACGTTGCCTACAACAGTCCTTTTTTAAAACAAATACATTGCAAAAACTGAAGCTAAAAATTAGGAACTACTACACCAAGATTTTCTCCTAAAAACTTGACAACAACCCCACATTTAAAACTTTTTCCTAAAGACTAGGACAAACATAACAATATACATTTTATTCCTAACATAACTTATTAAAACTAACACCCTCCCTTAAATCGAAAGCTTTCAAGCTTCAGGTTAACTTCAGCTTCTTGAACTCATCTATAGTGTTGATACTTATCAACCTCCTCAGATTTTGAACAGTGAGAAATTTGAGAGGTTTAGTAAAAATGTCCGCCAACTGATCTTCATTTTGCAATACTGTAGCTCTATTTTTCCTTCATTATTGAGATCCCGCAAGAAATAATACTTCACATCAATATGCTTGCTTCTTCCATGTAACATAAGATTTTTTGATAGCTTAATGGCAGAGTTATAGTCACAGGGAATTGTAGTCATTTTTTCTTGTTTGAATTGTAGTTCTTCAAGAATCCAACTCAATCAAACAGCTTGACAAGCACAAGCTATAACAACAACAAATTTTGCTTCAGTACTAGATAAAGTAACAATTTTTTGCTTCCTAGAAGACCATGAAACAACCGTTGTGCCTAGTTACCCTTATTTAGAAGTGGGGTGTATAAAGGACGAACAAAGACAAATAGGTAATTTTACTTTTAATTTTAGGGGACTTCTAAAGGACGAACAAGGGCAAATAGGTAATTTTACTATTAGTTTTAGGGTAAATATGTAGCTTAACTTTCTATTCGCTATGTATCCATTTTTTATCGTTTACATCAACAGTCTCCACAACATATGCTCTGAGACTCTTCTCCGCTCTAGAATCTACCATATTCATATGGATTAATCTTTGTTTCGCCTCAAATTTCTCTTCCCTGCTAATGTATTCATTAGCTGTAGTAAGTTTTTCTTCCCCGTTTCCCTCAATTTTTATAACGACTCGAAAAATGATAGATTGAACTAGAGCCTTAACGTTTGGGTTAGGGTGACTATAGGTTGATGTCTAGGCTGTTTTAGAACCGAAGTGGGGCAAGGTTGAAGCCTAGGAGGCAAGAAAGGGCATAGGCTAGTAAGATAGGGTGAAAGAAGCCTTGTTCCTTGAGGCGATATTTGGCAATGGGCAGTTTGATCGCCCAATGTATTGGGCGAGTCGCCCTTGGGCTCTTGTGCTCGCCTAGTGGACTGCCCATTTGGCCTAGGTGCTGGACCAAAGGGTGAGCTAAGTGGTAGCTCGCCAAGCTGGTTGGCGTGTCTCCCATTAGCCCCCTCCAATCGCCCAATGACCAGCCCACTTAGTGAGCTCAATGATACAAAGGGCGAGCTAAGGGTGCACTTGGCGAGTCACCTAGTGCACTTGGCAAGCCCAAGTGTCCAAAGGGCTAGCTTAGACGGGCAAGGGGCAGAATTTTAAATTACAACTTTAATGGTCCTTGGTTCTTTTCCAAAGTTAAGTCCTTATTATTCTATTCTTTTCCTACCATCTATATAACCCTTTTAAGACCTTTTTAGACTTAAATTATCTCACGTAAGTCACTCAAAAGAGAATAAAAAAGAAACCCACCTCCTCTCAAATATTTCTCTCTCTAAAAGTTCCCAAAGAAGAAGAAGAAGAGGGAGCTAGGGTTTTGGATTCAAGGCGTTTCTTCATCAAATTTCTTGGGGAATCTTAGTAAAGGTATGGTGATCCTTCATCTAAGTTTAGCTTTCACCCTAGATTCAATTTCAAAGAAGTTTCAAAGTTTTCAAGTTTCATGAAAAAGCCTAAGTTTCACTCAATTTCATGGTTCTTGCATCAAACGTTTTCAAATGATAAGTTATGATTATATTGATGTTTAGTTGATGATTTAACATGAAAAACTCTATGAACCCATGATTTCTACAAATTCCTAAATTGTGCCAGATGAAGTGGGTTGTTGATTATGAATGAATGTTGATGGATTTATACCTAGATCGATTTAGATTATTGATTTGTGTCATCATCTATGTCTAATTATGATGAATTGTTGAGGAATTCAGGATTGGTGATTATGGCCTTGAAAGGGCAAGTTTGACCTAATTACTTGTTGTAATAGAATGATGCTTAAATTGTTGATCCACTTGAAAGGTGGAGGTGTTTACTTACTATGAACATCGTGATCATGGCCTTGAAGGCATATTGTGAAGAATTGAAGGATTATCATGATATTGTATATATGAATGTATAATGTGAAGGAAATACATGTGATTTCAGTGATAGAATGATGATCATGTGTAGAATGTAAATGTGTTGTGATTGAAAGCATATTCTCTCTTAACACTCATGAACAATGATGATGGAATGTAAAGGGGTCTATAATGTAATGTTGAATATCTTGAATTGGTAGGCTAAGGCATCATTTTCTTGTATAATGAATGTGTCTTGACTTGATGAATATGAATTGATAGGCTATGGCATTCCTTTAATATATGAGTAATGAACGTGTCTTGACTTGATGAATATGAATCGATAGGCCAAAGACATTTCTTTCATAAATGAATGATGAGGTATTTTAGACTATGTCTTGAACCGGTAGAACTAAGTTTGGTAGCCCTTCATGATGAGTCTAGAACCCAATGTGAATGTAAAAACCTTGAATCGGTAGACCTAGTGTTGGTAGCCCTTTCATGTGTGAAATGATGACCTTGTATCGGTAGACCCAATATTTATGGCACCCGTCTTGGAAAGTCAATGAGATATCCCTAATGTACCTTGAATCGGTAGACCTAGTGATGGTGGCCCTTTCTTGTGTAATGTACTTTGGGTCGGTAGACCTAGTGTTGGTAGCCCTCTCAAGTACAATAATGTTAATGTAAATGAACTTCTCTATGGGAATGGAGGCTAAGCACCGAGTGGATATGGTAAGATGGAAACTCTCCCAATGTTAGGCTAGAGTTACAATGAACATCTTCATATCCCATAACTATGTGCCCACATAGGATATATATTAGCCAGTGGTATTCTTACCAAAGCTAAGATATTACCTAGTTCTACCTTAGGCAAGTAGAACACCTTTCTTCGATGAGAGGTCATATCACACTGGATTCCATGATTTAGCTCTCATGGTCTATGTCGGTTAATGGTTATTCCCATTATGTGAGATGTGCATTATCGTTTCTTGATGCATTCTATGAAGTGTGGGTGGTAGTATCGGATGCTATCCATGCATTGCACGAGTAGGCTTTGAGAGGATCATAGTGAGTTCTCTAAGTCCTAATGACTAAATGTATGAAAGTCCTCTAAATGTATGAATGTGTGCTAAATGAACCTAATGAAGAATGTTGATTAATATGCTTAAATGTAAAGATGCATGATATATTTGGATTCTATTATGAGTTACTCCCTTGTCATGTCTATTGTATATGAATGTGCCTTGTCAAAGGTGATTTCAAAGGAGTACTTAGTGTGAGTAGTAGTATGGGATTCTACTTGCACATTGCACAAGTATGACTTAGAGTTGTCTTAAATGTTGGTCTTAATGTGATGATGTGATTCATGTAATGTTTATGTATCTTAAATGCATTTTTTGTGTAAAGGTGGAAAGGATGAATGGTAAGTTCTCTTTTGGTGACCTTAAGGTGGTGCCTTAGTGTGGGTGGTGGTATGGGA
>JAJOOR010086707.1:0-14570 GCA_036250505.1 Solanum acaule | reverse complement strand
TTATATTAATAAGTATATACTTTACATTTAGGTTATCTTTAAGTTTATTGTATTTTTTATTTTCATTTGAATTCATTTACTCTAAATATTTTGATTTTGAATGAAAAAATAGTATGTAGTGGAGTCATATTATTTTCATTGGCTTCTTTATTATTTTTTAAAATAATTAAATAGATGTCAATCAATAAAGATAGATATTTTAATTATGATAAAAATAAGAGTAAAAAATAACATAAACTTTAGTTACAACTTACATGTGCAATCAGTTATCTTTTAAAAATTAAAAATTAAAAAGAGTTATATTAACTATGGTAACTATCTTTAAAAAGATCATATTAAATAAAATACGTATTTTTTTTAAAAAAAATAACTAATTTGTAATTTAATTTTTTTAATATTTTTTTTATAAATATTTTTTTATAAATATTGAATCTGCCGTATATTTTTAAAAATCAGTTTTTTTTTACTAATTAAATCTGCTTTTAAAATGCTGACATTTGTCACTATTTGGATAAGTTAATGACACGTGTCTATTTTTTATTTAAAAGTGTGTATTTAAATATTTTTAAATAGTTATATAATACTTAATTATTTATTATTTAAAATTCTGAAAATTTGTAGCGCTGACATGTGGCGTTTTTTCTTCTCCTATTATACATATATATATATATAGATTATAATATTATAATAAACTATATTATATAGTTAAACAACATATATAAGATCACACCGTACAACTCGGTGTTTAATGCATGGAAGTTTATTATTATTATCAAGCTATATATCTATATATATTAAAGTTAGGCAGAAGAAAAATAACATTCCCCAACAAAACAAAAAATTTCTTTTATCTCCATTTTTAGGCTTTTTCTAAATTCTAACTATAAAATGCAAATATCTCTTAAAAGTTTGAGTATTTAGCTTCCTTATTTTTAAAAAAAAAACTAAAGGAAAAATGACTAACATATGTCATTATTTCGAAATTGCCTTTGAAAAGTCGAATTGATCTGCACATCCCTCTATTCCAATCGAAAATGAATATATGTCATCAATCTTAATATTTTAAAGCATAATATATGGATAAATATATATTAACAATACCATAAAATAAAAAATAAAATAAAACAAAACTATTCTATCTAACAAAAAAATATCTTGAAATAGAGCAATGATTTTTCATCAACTTGTCTGATTAATATGCAAGATTTCAAAAATTAAATTACTAATTTATTTATCATTTATCTTATAATTTAATTAATTAGAATCAAAATGAGAGAGATTTTTTCAAATAAATTGAACAAACCGATTTGTTCATGATCGTTTGCAAATTAATAACTATCCCCTCCGTTCCTTTTTAGTTGTCATGTTGCGTTTTTCAAAAGTCAATTTGACTAATTTTCAAAACTAAATTAGATTACGTTCATTCGATATTTTAAAATAAAATTTTAGATATTAAAAAACTACACGAAAAGTATTATAAATAATTGCAACTTTTTTCATATCATCAATATGCTGAAAAATACATCTTAAAATGTTAGTCAAAATTCATATCGTTTAACTCTCGAAAAGAAAACTATGACAGTTAAAAACTTCTTTCCAATTATACCCTTGAATTATTATGCAATTAGGTTAAGGTAAATAATTGCCGGACAATATTGTTTTGTATGGCCTTCTAACTAGCTATGAAAAGAACAATTTTGTTGTAATGTTTGCCTTTTTTTTCACTTAAATTATTTGAGGATAAATAATTGTCATCTTAGTAAATTGATCACTTACAAAATGTTAATTTTCAATTTAAAAAAAGAGATGAACTATCAATTTTTAAAATTGAAAAGTCGGTAAACAATAGTAAAATTGAATAAACCATTTACATTTACACATAAAAATTGCAAGTTGTAATTTTAATATGTATTCAATTTTATAAATTGTTCAAAATACAAATAATTAGAAAACCGCACAAACATACATTATATATATATATATCAACAAATTATACCTTCAATTAAGATCACAAACGTCAAGTGGTGATATATTTGCCTTTTTAATTAGTTAATGTTAAACAACTCACATTTCAAATATTGTATTAATTTGTATTGGATTTATTTAGTAACAAACAACTCTCTCTAAATAATTTGTAAGCTAATTTATTTAAATAAATTTACTAGCTCAAACATAAAACATAAAATCAAGAAAATAAACAAAATAATTAAAATGATTTGAGGGATATTTTTGTCTTTATATAGACTTATCCCATGGTATTATATCCCATGTATTACTAATACCTCCAAATGGAAGGTATTAGTAATACATCCTATAATACCATGTAGGAGGTATAACTAATCAATGGATTAGTTATACATAGACCCAATTTCCTACCAAACATAGTACTAAATAATATCATACATCATACATGGACTATTTGTTTTAATGCGGCCTACCAAACGACCCCTAAATGACTTAGTCATGCCCGATCCATTTGAATATACTTGCTATGTATTACTCCTGTTTATTTGTTCACTTTTAAATTGTCACACCTATTAATTAAGAAAAAAATGATTGACATAGTGAGTTCACCATTTTACCCCTATTAATTATGAAGTGGCTGAATTAAAAACTTAACATTTTCAATAAGTTCTACATTTTTCAAAGTAATTAATTGAGGGTATAATACGTAAAAATTTTTTGTCCTTTCTTGATTTGTCAAAATGGACAAGTAAAAAAAGAAAAATAGACAAATAATTAGGGGCATAGGAGTATCATTTTGAGTCTAGCGACACATTTACTATAAATGCAATAGTACACTTATCGTCAAGTTTTGAATTCGCCTATGTGTTTGGCGGTGAAAGAACAATAAAGTTACATTTGAAAATAATAGAGGAAAAATGACTAACATATGTCATTATATTTTAAATTATAATTTCGATAATTGATTAATTTTAGGTATTAATTATGTAATCCATGTATGAAAAACTTCAAAAAGATAAATTTTTAATAAAGAACAGATATTTTTTTTAGTAATTAGTGAGAAGATATTTGGTTTGTTTCAAGTAGTGAGGGTAATTTAGTGGTGGATATTTAAAAAAAAAATAGCAAATAAGACATGCAAAAAGCCATGTACGTGTGTTCATAAAGGTAAGACAAATTAAAAATAATTATTCAGACTACTTTGTTGTGTTATATTTTGGACATCTCTGTTTAATTTAGGGATATATAGTGACTACTATATAAAGCTAAAGTATTTTTTGACGCCTTCTTTTCACCTCTTTCTGCTTTACTATATACCCTTGACTAACTTTTTTACATAATAAACTTGGTTTCAAGTCCCATTTTACTTGTTTGTTTCTCATTTATTTATTGAAAAAATGAAAAGATAGATGAGGCTAGGTATGCACAAATCTAAATTAAATAATGTTGGACACATTTTCTAGTTAGACGCCTCAACTTTCATAGTCATCATTTTATATAAATTTATAAAGTTGGTTTCATTTTTTGTACCCTCTTTTAATAGCCTCAAGTATATTGCAACTTTGAAAAGAATGGTTTAGATATGTCTACATGTTTATTATTATTACTCCTAATAAATAATGAAATGGAAAATCCGCAAAATGATTTCCTAGAAAATATCTTCTTAAAAAATAAGTGAATTTGCAAGAAAGAACATATTAGACCAAGAGTATTATTATATGGTATCTAGAAACACACTATGGAGGTGGGATGGGATGGGGAGTGGAGGTTCGGGGGTGGAAAGAGGTGGGATGGTCAAGGGGTGGGTTTGGGGGAGTTGTGTGGGTAAGGGGAGTCAATAAATTTGGAGTTTCACGTATGCAAGTTGTTTTCCCTACTTTCATTAGTAAAGTCATTTTTGAGGAAGAGAAACTATTTTCCAAACATTTTGATCATTTGTCATTATTTATTGCAAATAGACGAGGCTAAATCCATGCAGATCAAAACTCAAACAAAAAAAACTCGGGGTTGAAATCGGGAGGACAAACGGTAAATTCCTGAAGCATTCCAACAATGACCGATCGGGTCATTATAGATAGACTGTACGCAAACCTTACTTTTATTTCAGAGCTTAGATAAAGAGATTGTCTTTGATAGACCTTCAACTCAAGACAAAAAAATCGTTTAAGATCACATTGGCCACTAAAAGTTCAGACTATAGTTTCTGCATGAACGTTTATTATTATTAAAATATATTACATAGTTACACAACATAAGATTACACATCGATCACTTAGAGTTCAGCCTAGTTCTTGCATGAACAATTATTATTATTATTATTATTAAGCTATGTTACTTAACACAAGATTACACCAAACATTGAACACTTAGAGTTCAACCTAGTTCAATTGCATGAACATTTATTATTATCAAGCTATGTTACATACTTCTTCAAATAAGTGCTGCCTTTTTGGCACAGTAGTTGTCACTGCAACTAGCTATGCACTCTCCAAGCTTCTTTCCATCTGAAATGTTGAAAAATCAAATGAATGCTTAGTAAATTTTTATATACATTTTATTAGTACAAACTAAATAATTACACAAATATTCTAACCATATTTATTAATTCTCTCTATAGTTTGAAATAATTACTGCATTTTATCTCAATAATTACATATCAGATTTCAAGTCAGATACACCTAGATACATATTTTTTGCTACCAGATACATTGAAATAGGAAGAGAGGTGAGCGAGAACATGAGGGAGGTGGGCAAAATTTATCACATGTAAATCACACTAGATACCATATAAGCGAGTGAGATAGGGAGAGTGGCAGACTAGATGGAAGGGAGGCGAGCAATATTTATCTATATATCCCAAATATATGTGAATACAATGTATCTAGAATAAATTACACTTAATTTTGACTCAACGTATCCTGAGATACACGTATCTAGACATACCTGGACGCACCAGAGTCTGATAAGATTCGTAATATTGCAAATTAGCGTGTATCTAAATAATTAGCTGAGATTTCTATAAGTTAGCATTTTATTTATATATTGTAGATGTTGAATAAAAACACTTATAGTGAAAATTCTGACTTCGTCACTATATATATGTATATATATATAGAAAGAGAGAGGGAGAGAGAAAGAGCCCGTTTAGCATCATGTAGTTTTTGCATTGGGTGAAAGTGCATGCAATGTTACAAGCATAATTTTGAGGAGCTTTTGTGGGATGATAATTATGTGGAAGATGGATGGCGCATTTTGCAGCACAAAATGGAATACACACTTCAGGGTCGAAAATACAAGCAATAGTTCTTTCTTTCATGCAGCCAAGGACACAAACACCATATTCCCTAACTTCATCATCTCCCATGCATCCTGATGATACTAAAATAATACTAACCATTAAAACCACTAAAGTAGTTTTCCCCTCCATTTTTTTCTTGATATAAAAGTAGCTACAACTTCTATCAAAGATAACTAGACTATTATATTTCTAACTAGTATATACTCTAGCTAGCAACCTCCTCCTCATTTAAATATAGGAAGGTTTTACCTAGGGTGTGTTTGGTACGAAAGGGAAATGATTTTCTAGAAAAAGTTTTTTTTTTTTTTAAAAAAAAAACAAATAAGTTTCTTATTGTTTGGTAAGTAAGAAAGAAAATTGTTGGAGAATGCAAACATCCTGCCTATGGCAAGGCCCACGAGGGGTTGAGTGGCTCAGGTTGGAGTTGTTGAGTATTTGACCTGAGTTTCTTACCATAATTGGATTTTCCTTTAAGGAAAAGGAAAACGTGTAATCTCCATATCTGGATAGTCCTTTTCTTGTAGGAAAAAGTTTAGGACTCTATAAATAGAGACTCGTGTATTCACAATGTAGTCCTAATGGTTTTGAGAGTTTTGTGTAGGGGGAGAAATAGTGTGACACAAGTGTTATGTTAACACTTATGTGTGAACCTCTTTAATTCCTAGTGAATTGTGTGAGGTTACTTCTCTTGATATTTTGTTCTCTCATCTTTATTTCGTGAATTGTTCATCTTCTCTTGTGGACGTAGGTCGATTGACCAAACCACGTTAAATCTTTGTGTCTTATGATATATTTTTCGTTTGTCTTCTTACTCATTATCTTTTGAGGTTTGCTTTGTTTACTTCCGTATGACACCTGATTATTTCGCTCCTAACAGGAGTCATGATCAACATGACACTTGTTTGGACTTAGTTAAAAAATGAAGTTGCGCCTTTGCTATGATCATCAACTATAGCTTTTGGTAAACATTTGATCCTAACAAAAATATTATCTCAAGGTATTTATATCTTATCTAGTTGGAGGCGGGATAGAATAGGATGGTCAAAGAGTGTGAGTGTTGGGGATCAGGTGGGTAATAAACTTGGAATGTCACTTATGCAACTTGTTTTCCCTAGCTTCATTAGGAAAGTCATTTTCCTTATCTTTAAAAGACATATTTTCTTAGAAGAAATATTTTTCAAACATTTTGACCAATCAAACATAGATAAATTCAAAAACATAGTTCCTCCCAAGCAAACACACCTTTAAGTGCAAGTGAATATACTTGTCACCTTTTGAAGATGAGTCATAGTGACACTTGTCTCCTATTTCCTTTTTCCTTTTGATAATTTTAGGTATATTTAATCGTAGCTCACTTTAGCTAATTGCCGATTCTGTGTTTCTATTTAATTTTATTGTTCTTATTCTTTTTATAAAGAGGATTATTTAATTTTGGAGAATCATTTTACATAGTTAAAATAGTTCTTTTAAGATAACACTCAATACGATTAATTAAATAGTACTATTTATTATAAGCAATATGTTTATTATTATTATTATTATTATTGCTTACAAATTTGTTTCTTTTCAAATGTATAAAACTAAAGGTGGTATAGGAGAATCTAATAACTTTTACTGTCATTGGGCATAGTCAATTATTTCTGAGAATTTTTTTTTAAAAAATTGGTATCAAAATCTCTGCAATCTTGATAGAAAATTAAATAATTTTTACTGTCGCTTGGAATTAGTCAATGTGGAAATATTTATGATGATTGAGGGATAACTGTGATGTGGCAGACAAACTTTGTGTGAGACTCTTTTCATAGTTTGCCAAGTGGATTATTGAGTTCTATTTTCAGAAAAATGGGCCAAAATTCCTTCTCTCTTAGTAACTTTTTTCCATTACTTCCAACTTTTTAACTTCATGTTTTTTAATTATAATTTCAAATTTTGGTATTTTCCTTATCTTTAAATAATTTTAAAAGTATGAAATTTAGCCTAATTTATCATACTCCTAACATTTGGTATTATTTTTCTTTCCTATATTAATTATCTAAATTACTAAAAATAATTATTAAAATTATTTACCAATCAATAGAACTAAACTATAATTTTTTTTATCACCCTAGCAATGAATTCTTTTTGAAAGTACAAACAAAATTTGTAAAATTGCAAAAAATAATAATAAAATCTTAAAGAGTAAATTAGTAAATTATCATTTTTATTAATAATTTCTTAAAGAATGTGTAAAAACAGTAAAATAACTAATACGAAAAACGAAAGGAGTATAAAATTAATTTTTCTTTTTCTCAATAATTTCATAATTTTCTAATTTCATAAACACTGGAATGTATCAGATATTCCCCAACAAGAAAATATGACAGAAATACCATCAGTAATCTTGACAAATAATAACACAAGTTTTGTTACTATTTTTATGTAACCCAAAATCGAAAATCATCCATAAACTCCTACGTATATACATACTCTCTCAATTTATATGAATATATTTTTATTCTTGAAATTCAAGCCACGTGAAATTTAATTAATTTTTTAAAAATATTTATTATTATTATATTAACATGACAAGAATTGCAACTTATAGTGTTTGTTCAAAAATATAATATTCTCACTAACTTGAAATTCAACTAAAAATGTTATTAGTTGCAATTCTTATCATGTTAATATAATATAAAAATATTTTATAGCTTGAATTTTGAGAAAAGAAATAAATAAATTAAATGGGGAGAATAAAAAGAAAAAACAATAATTATATTTTGATTTTTTTAATTTACAAGTAATTTTAAATAACTATTTATGTTTATCCTAAAAATAATACAATTGATTTTGTATGAGTTTAAGAGCACAAATCTTAGTTTAACTTTTTAAAATATGTAATTATATTTGACTTTAAATTTAAATTAATATCAATAGATTTATCCCTATTTGATTTTTGACAAATGAACATTATGAACTATCAAAATAATAAAGAAAATAAATTACTAATTTTAGGAAATTAGAGATAATGACATACTAATTTTAGGATATTATTTTTTTATTGTGTAATGAAATATATTTAAATTTTAAAAACATTACAAAGTACTCTATATAGTGGAAGGGTAAATAAAAGGTGGGGTGGAGGAGTGAGAAGAGAAATGGAAAAGTTATAAAGGCATAGAACCCGCAAAATAATTTTTTATCTATTAAAATAATCCCTCATATAACTATGACATGGTGTGCCTCAACCATCATAAATTTTTTCGTCAATGTGTATTACCCAGCTGGGTTGGAGATCACTACCAAAAAAAAAAAAAAAGTTGAAGACAAATATTTCAATAATTGAAAGTTGGTTTCAAGTGCATCAATAATATAATTGAATATACCACGGATTGAGGCACGGATATCTCGCTCTCTTTAAGGAGATTCAAGCCCACTGCGGTATAATCTACACTGATCCAGCAGTAATACTCTTGACTTGTCCCCTCCTGGATACAACAACCCAACAATGTGTACAACTCAAGCAACTCCGGATTAGTTGAAGAGTTCAAAGCTCCACAAAAGAACACATTCCTTCAACATATAAATATTCTCTTTTGTATATAGTGAATATAGTTGAAGACTTAGAATATTTTCTTTGTCTCAACTCTCTCTTTCACTACTACACACTAAAATATTATTTCACACTTCTCATCCATCTTTTTTAGTATCTCTTGTTGTCTCTACTTCTACCAACACAAGGAAGACCACACTATTTATAGGTGAATAAGTCTTCCATATAATCAATAGGTAGAATGAGGGGTAGTAATGTGGGTAGATAAATGTGATAGATGTTACATGAGTTACAAGAAACTAATGGTCATATGAGTTAGAAGAAACTAATGACCATGAGAGTTACAAGAATTAATGGTCATATAAGTTACAAGAACCAATAGTCATCTTCTACAACAATTTATACCCACTAATTTATGCACTTAATATTTTATTTTAATAATAAAATGCATAATACACCAACATTCCCCCGCTCATTTTAATATTAAAATAAGAGAGTTCACCAATTTAGTTGAAGGGAGACTATTATGCATAATGAAGGTGTGCTCTGTATTGAACATTCACTTAGTAAAACAATAATCTTTACTCCATCAATATATTTGTGGTATATTACACCATCAATTTTAAGGAGATTCATGTTTTTGTTACAGTTTGAAAAAAGTGCGGATATCAAGATAGGTGTACGGTAAAGTGTTTTTCTACTTGCTCAATTCAAGTGGAGAAAAGGTAAAGAAAAAAAAACGTTTTACCTAATATTTCATGAAAAATGTGATACTATTTTTCATGGAAAAAATGATATTTAAATTCTTAAAATAGTGGGGGCTCATGAAATGAGGAAAAATGTCATTGTGAAAAAAAAAATGATCTTTGTATCTTTGAGAAAATCACATGTTGTTGTTTGACAATAATGAATTCTAGTTATAGTTCTTCTTCTGCCTAATCTTTAGTACCGCTTTGATATTGAATCTTTAGAACCATGTGCCTAAGAGGGCGAGGACCTTTATAGCCATAATTCTTCCCCCGGTTCTACCTCCTTCTGCAATAGTGATCTATCCCGTCAATCCCACCCGCGATAACAAGCGATTTGTGATCAATAAAAAGTACCACCGGATTCTGTACCCATCAATCTTGGATCCTCACCTTAGACAGTTTCA
The DNA here is from genome assembly GCA_036250505.1 of Solanum acaule. NCBI lineage: Eukaryota > Viridiplantae > Streptophyta > Magnoliopsida > Solanales > Solanaceae > Solanum > Solanum acaule. The sequence goes on along the minus strand of JAJOOR010086707.1, from coordinate 4,625 downwards.
TTTGGTTATGAAAGAAAGGCCTTATCCCTAGCGTTAAGGTCTCTATCAAGCACTCTTCTAAAAGGAATGTGATAATTTTTGGCTCTAACATGAGAGTTATAAATAAATTATGAAAAATGTGTTGAGTAGCCATTTTGATAAGAAATATATGGTGAGATATATTTCATTCTTGAAATGAAAAATACCATAAAACATGTAATGGAATTTTTCTTGTCGAGTCACATAATATTGAAATAATTGTGAAATACAATTTTGTTGATTGTGTGACAACTCCTTTTGATTCAATTGTGAAAATGGTGTGACAAAGAAAGAGGGCGTTTGCTAGCCTAATAAAATATATGAGATATGTGACTAATTGCACTTTATATGATAAAACTTGGTGCTATTTGTTGAAGGTGAGAAAAGCAAATTATATTGCTTGCTTGTCTACTATGGAGGTTGAAGTAATAAAAAAATTAAGCTTCAACAAGTGAAAAAGTGAATTGATTTATTATATCAAACACTTTATTTTGAGAAATTAATTTTTCTAATTTTGATTAATTGTGAAAGCACCAATATAATGGTTGAATACAAAATCGTTATTATAACGATAAATTCAGACTCATAAGAAAAAAACACAATATTGTGAGATCATATTGATCACTGGTATACCATCAATATTAATTGTGTTAAAATTTGTGATTGCAGATTTATAAACTAAGGTCTTAGCTAGATAAAGAGTCTGAAGCACATCGAGGGGATGTAATTGAAGCTAAAAGAATCCTAAGTTATATATGAGGAAACCCAACCCGGGGACTAGAGATCCTATAACAACGTTCAATGGGAAGAACGAATCATATGATGACTTGTTGTGAAATGCACTATTCTTAATTTTATTCAATCCCTATGATGTGAGTGTATTTATCCTATAATGATTTGTGGAGGTTGAGTCTTGAACTCTTAATGAAAGTATGTATCTCGTATGAGTGAGGTGTCAAATTATAGAAGCATCCTTGACAGATTTCACCTATGTGAGTGTGAAAGTAGGTCGCTTTCTATGAGAATGAGCTTGTTCTAAAAAACACTCATGAAACTGGGATAGCACAAGGCCGTAATGTGCTGGCTATTAAAGCTTATGTCAACACCTTGACTATTGTGTGTAAGCAATGATACTTTATTTCCCTTAAACAGTCATAGTTCAAGTCTGAGACCACTACTGACTCTGGAGTAAATGTTATTGTTTTACTAAGTGAAGGTTCAATGCAGAACACACCTTCATTATGCATAATAGTCTACCTTCAACTGAGTTGTGAAGAACTCTCTCATCTTAATATTAAAATGAGTGGGAGATTGTTGGTGTGACATTTTAATATTAATAAAAATATATTATATGTCACATTATATATCATGTCATGTCTATTGATGAACATTACATTTGTGCCTCTTTACTCTCATCAATTGTGGAAGAAATTGGTCATTAGTTTTCAAAAAATATATTTGGCAGGACACCGTTTTGGCACGAAATGACACGAGCAGTAAATTTCAGGGTAATGTTATAATTTCACATAAATGGAAAAGGTGATTGGGTAAATTCATTTATTTGTTGTACCCAAAGTACCCTCCAAATTAAAACCACTTTGAATACTATTAAAACCACTACTTTTTGAAATTGAACCACTTCTGAAAAGTCTAACCTATACCCATTTCTTTTCAATTCACACTACCCAAGAAATTTATATCTATTGAGATTTAGAGCATTATATTTCTATGGGTTCCATATTTCTATTTCTACCAATTTCGGGGTCTTTCTACATTTTGCATTTTTAAAAGCGCTTTATTTTCGTTTTCGTTCATAATTATCATTTTGAAAAATAAATCAACAACAATCTATATATTAAGTAAACTATATTTGTTCTAAACTTTTGGTCTTTATCAATTTTTTCTTCATTTACAACAACCCTCTATTTCTTTTATAATTGTCATTTCATGTGCAAGTACGTGTATGTTGTTTTCAAGGGTAAAAAACAAGGTATATATTCAAATTGACAAGAATGTGCAAATTTGACCATTGAAATTAGCGGTAGTTTATACCGAAAATACAAGAATTATAGAAGATTGGAATATTATAATTGATGGAGTGAAATTAAGCTACGAAACTACTGGGGAATTATGTTCTAATTCTGTGCATGTGGATGAAAAGAAATTGTTATCTAATGAACAATATATATTTGTGTTAGCAATGTTTTTTGTGGGTTTTGTTGTTGGAAAATCAATGAAAGATTAATTTGTTAATATGGTTTGTGATGTCATTTTCATTTAGGATTCTATGTGCATTGGGATTGGTTTTTTTTTTTTTTTTTTGTATTTGTCCTTATATTTTGGTTTGGGCCTTTTTTTCTATCTGTGTTTATATTGTGGATTGGGTCGTTCAACATAAGTACTTTTATTTACTAATTTAAAATAATTTAAATAGAATAAATAATATATGTTTCATGATTATAAACCAATGTTATTTCAGCGCGAATAGTTAAAGCTTAAACGATTAGTCCTTTTGTCACGAGTTCGAGGCTAGCTTATAAGTACCCCCATTTTAGTTATATTTTTTAAAACAACTTCGTAGGTTTGAGGATTTAAATAATTTTTAATTCCTTATGTTTATGGTAAATAAGATTGTAAAAGTGTTTATTTGGATCCTTTTTACTAGAATTGATGATTCTTCTTTAGTATAAGTTGAATCATTACGATGAAAATAAATGTAAAGGATATATTAGTATATGAGTGATGCTCCTTCATAAATACAAGTCAATTGAATGTGATGAATATAATCATGATGAAGATATAATTGGGTATGTATCTCAATACAATGAGTAATGGTACATGTCAACCTTTGATCAATTTATTTTAATATTTTAGGGGTGATTAGACTATATTTATTGGTAATATCTCATTTTTAAATTGCCTAGTGATATTCATTAAACAAATGATATGAAAGAGAATAAATAAATTTCCTTTTCGTGATTATGAACGAATGCTATTGCAGCGCGAATGGTTAAAGCTTAAACGATTAGTTCATAAGTCACAAGTTCAAACCTAGGTTAGGTCCCTCATTTTTGTTATTTTTTTTAAAATTAGACTCTTTGTAGGTTTGAGGATTTAAATAATTGTAAATTTCATTTCTTTTTTGTAAATAAGATTGTAAAAGTGTTTATTTTGATCCTTTTTACTAGAATTGATGATTCTTCATTAGTATAAGTAGAATCATTATGATGAAAATAAACGTAAATGATATATTAGTATATGAGTGATGCTCCTTCACAAATACAAGTCAATTGAATGTGATGAATATAATCATGATGAAGATATAATTGGGTACATATCTCAATACAATGAGTCATGGTACATGTCAACCTTTGATCAATTTATTTTAACATTTTAGGGGTGATTAGACTATATTTATTGATAATATCTCATTTTTAAATTGCCTAGTGATAATCATTAAATAACTTATATGAAAGAGAATAAATAAATTTCCTTTCGTGATTATGAATGAATGCTATTGAAGCGTGAATACTTTCCGTTGATCCCAACATATACTTCTGAAACGACCCTAAAAATGCCTAAAAATGTGCTTCGGAAACACCTATAATTGTAATTTCCATATATCTCAAAATCCGTGCATGATTTCGAAAATTCGACTTCATATTCTTATTCAGGGGGTCAAATTGAGTGGGAAATGGGTCTAACCCGAATTTTAGAGTAACCGTATCAAAATTCGAAAATCGCAAAAAATGCGATTTGGAGGGTCAACTTTAAAGGGGCATATCTCTTAGCACACAAGGAACTGAAAGGGCCACAAGCTATTAAATTAAATCTCTTTGAGTTAGCTTTCCAACGCACTTGGTTTCACCTCATTCCGAGTTAGGATGAGGGAGTTATGACCATATTCGTAAAACCTGTCTGTGCAGAATTGTAATTTCCAGTAAGCTTTTTTTTTTTTAGCGGGTTGGGGACGTTTTTTATAAATGTCCCATACTTAGTCATATTTTTTTAACTTCAAAACACTCTCTAAGCCCTCTCCAAAATTCCACCAAGATCTTCAACCAAATTCAAACATCTCAAGCTTCAAGTCTCCATTCCAATCTTTATCAAGGATTCTCCAAAGTTGAGGTATGTGGGTTTTATTGTGGAAACCTTCCTTTCCACAAGTCTAACCATTTATCCTCTATTTTTACTTCAAGTTTATGGGTCCTTATGGTTATTTATGAACTCTTGAAGTATGGAATTACTACTACACACCCTATTATGGTCTATTTTGCATATTATAATGAAATTGAATTATTATGTGATGTTTATGGTTTTTATGCTTCCATGATCAAATTATGAAGGTTGATTTATATATATGTATGTTGTTGGTGGGCTGATTTATATGGATTTTGGAATTGGTTGGACTTAGTACTCTTGAAATACATGATTTTATTTACATGAATAATAGCCCACCATGTGTTTGATAAAATGCCCACTTATAGAATTCTTAGGAAATGGAAGGTTCAATGTACGTTCTATGAGTCGGATGGTCATATAATCATTGAAATGATGATGAAATGGATACATGTATATGATTTTCTCTATATAAGTGTTGTGAGTCG
>JAJOOR010086704.1:0-27320 GCA_036250505.1 Solanum acaule | reverse complement strand
TATTTTATTTGGTATTGGATAATTATATGTTTTAGTTTTTGCATTTAAATTTCTATAATCAATAACCATTCTACTTTTTCCTCTTTTTTGTTCACTATGTTTATTTACTATAAATGCTGGGCTTGTATGCTTACTATCATTTTCTTGTATATATCCTTTTTCTAGTAATTCATTTATATGCATCTTAAATTCTGTTAAATCATTAAAATTATACTTTAATGGTTTCTGTGTTATTATGCTACTACTATCGATTAGTTCAATTTTTATTTTTGTTTTATGTTTTTCCCATCCTTGTAAAGGATCTTCATTATACAGTAATTCTAATTTATCATGAATTATTTTTACTTTGTCTATTGAAAATATAGTTAATTCTATTTTAGGGTCTTCTTCTTTTATATTTTCTAATTTTTGTGTAATTTTTTCACTTTCTTTTATCCATTCTGTTGTTTTTCGTTTTTTATTATTTACTCTCTTTGCGCCTACTTTGTGTTTACATGGTGTTGTGAACCACCAGTGTGTTTTTGTTATTATATGTGGGTATAACTTTTCTAAAAATGGCATTCCTAATAGCATATATTTTGTTGTAAATTCAAAGTTATACATTTCTTCTATGGTTAATATTTTATCCCATATTTGTATTTTTATATTTCTTGCTTTATATGTGATCATACTTCATTCATTATTAAATCCTGTTACTACCAACGGTGTTTTTAATTTTTCCCATTTTTCTTCTGGTAAACAATTATATTTACATATATTAGTTTCTGCTCATGTATCTATCATTGGTGTGTAATACCTGTTGTAATATCCTTCTATTATTATTTTTTCTAGTATGTATATTTTCATGTTATCATAGTAAAGTTCTTTTTATTATTACTTTCTTGTTTTCATAATTTATTGTTAATTGTTTATCTTCTAAATTATATGGCTTTACTAATTCTAGTCATTTTATTCCTAGTGTAATGTTTTCATCTCCTTGATAAACTTTAAATTTTATTACTATTGGTATTCCTCCAATAATTATTTCTTTTTCTATTGTTTCTTTAGTATTTATTAGTGTTTTTGGTAGCTCTAACATAATTGTTCTTAAGTTATTATTTCATCTTCTTTTACTAATTCCCTTGTGATATAATTTTCTTCTTGTCCGGTATTTATCAATATTAGGTATTTTCTTTGTTCCATTATTCTTGTTATATAGTAATGGTATGGTTTTATTTCTTCTGTCATTTGTTCTGGAGTTTTATAGTCTATTCTCCTTGATGTACTTACTTTTGATGATGATGTTTGCGGTATTTCATAATTTATTCTTCTTGATGTACTTGATGTGGTTAATCTTTCTTTTACTATATCTAAATCTTCTTCTATATCAATTTCTGTGTAACTATAGTCATTATTATCTATAACTGTAACTATTCTTTCAAAAGGATTTTCTATTTTTATTTTGTTTATCTTATTTTTTGCTAGTATTTTATGTTTTGTTGTTAGTACATATAAATTTTTACATCTTGCTGTAAATATTTTGCTTCTTGGGGCTAATTCTATTCCTGACATTTTTCAATATAATACTAATGATTTATCTATGTTTCTATCATTCACTGCTACTGAGTAGTTAGCACTTATTATGAATTTAAAATTCTGATGTATTAGGTTACCTTTTACTGCACTTATTATACTTTTTTCTATAGTATGTATAATTCTATCATCTGCTAAGTATATTTCTATAGGTGTGTCTATTCCTTCTCTAAAATATGCTTTTATTAGTATATATGTTCCTCCTAAGTGTACATATTTGATCGGATTTTTAGCTTTAATATCTTGTATTTCTTTATTTATTATTCGTTTGTTTATTATTGGTATTTAAAGCCTTACCTTTAGTGTATTTGCAATCTATGATGTGTTCCTTTTGATTACCACATAATATTCTTCTTTTTGTATTTTAAACCAATTTTTAATCGTTGCTACTTCTAATATTTTTCCATGCTTAGATCTAATTCTTTTCCTTTATTTGTTCAAATATATTATTATCAAATATTATTTTTTGTTCTAAGGATTCTTCATCTTGATAGTCTTCTTTAGTTATTATTCGTATATCTTTCTCAGTCATCTATATAGTATTCATTATCTGATTCTATTACTAAATTGTTTTTATCGTTTATTTCGTTTTCTGATAATTCATATATGCTATCATCGCTTTCTAATTGATAATCTATATATTCCATTGGCATATATTTTTCATCGTCTATTAGTATTTCTGATATTTCTTTTTTCTTTGGATTTGTAGGTAATTTGTAATCTTTAGCTAGGTGTCCTAATTTTCCACAGTTATAGCAAGTACATTCCATTAGTTTTTTCTTTGGTCTATATGGTCTCTTAGTTTTGTAGTTTTTTACGTAGTATCTCCTTCTTGGTTTTTTATACTTATATTTGTTTTTACAACATGCTAAGTTTTTTACTAATATCTTTTTCATTTTTATTTCTTCTTTATGTCTTTCACATAGTTCTATAAACCATCGTTTTAAGAATTTCATTCTAGCTCCTAAGGTATCTGTTAATCCTGCCTCATCCAACTTTTTATCACTTTTGAACTAAAAGATTCTGGTAATTTTGTAAAATATAGTTTTCTTATTTCTTTACTCTCTTATGTACTATATGTTCCTTTATAATAGTATTCTCTAAATGCCATCTATATAACACATATTACATATTGCTAGTTTTGACATTAAATTTCTGTTTATAATTTTTTCTTTATTTTGTTCTTCTACTTCTGTTGTCATACTACTAAATTCATTTATTATAGCTATTTCATATTTATATAATATTTCCATAGTTGTTGTAGCTAATCCACCGTCAATTTTTTTATTACTTCTTAAAGTATTTAACCTTTCATCTATTAAGTTTTGTAGCCATAATTTTACTGTTCCTATAAGTATTCTTTCTATATACCCTGGTGTTTCTTTTATTCCTATTTTGTTATCTATTAATTGTTTTGATATGTATCTCATACATAATTCAATTGTTTTATTTATATCTACTATACAGTCTAATTCTAAGAAATTATGTTGTTCAGTTATTGGTTTAGGTGTCCATTTTTTATTTAGCCTTTTATCCCATATGGTCTTATCCTATCATATTGTTCATAGTTAGCATTATAATATCTTGGATTTAAGTTTTTTGGATTTTTTACTCCTGATGTACTGGGTTTTTCATCCATATCTACATCTCCCGTATTAACTTCTAGTTCCTTTGTATTATCTATGTTTTCTAAAAGTTCTGTATATGTTTTGCTTGTTTCTGAATGTTGTTCTTCTAAATCATTATCATCGTTTATCTCATCAATTCCTATTTCAGGTAGGTTATCTTGTTTTTCTTCTAATTGTAATTTTTCTTTAAATTCATTTATCTGAACCGTCAATTTTGCTTCTTGCTCTTTTTCCTTTTGTTTTATTCTATACATTTCTCTTAGTATTCCTAATTCTTTTTCTAATTCTAGTATTTTATTGTTTTTTACTTCTTCTACTTGTTGTACTTCCTTTTTTGCCTGTTGTTTTATTTTTTCAATTTCCTTTTGGCTATCTATTTCTTCATTTTATTTTGTTATTCTTACCATAGCAGTTAAGCTATCCTCTAGTTTTACTGTCTCTTTTTCTAACATTAAATTTAGATTATCACCTATTTTCTTGTATCTTCTTCCTAGATTAGAAAATATTATTTTTATTTTTAATCCATCGTAATTTTCATATGTTTTTTCATCTATTGCATACTCCTCTTTATTCATTTATAGATTGTGTTGAAGTTTATATTCTAAGTTTTCTATTTGTATTTGTAGATATAAAATAGCTTTTCTTTGTGCTGCTATAGATTTTTTACAAATTCCTGCAAATATATTATTGTTAAGTCTATTTTGCCTATGTCTTAATTCTTGTCTTTTTATTATAATTGTTTCAGTAAGATTTTGCTTATACTGTTCTTTGTTCATTGTTTCTTCAAATATTGAACATATTTATATTTTATTTTAGATATAGTATCTATAAGTTGTTCTAATCTTGCATTATTTGTTTTATTGATATGTAATTGTTTAGATTCTTGGTATAATTTGTTTAATTTCTTTTTATTTTTCTTAATCTTCGATTATTGTTTTTCCTTTCTTCCATAGCTCTGATACCATTTTAGGGGGGTGCGGAATCATCTGTTTTTTATGCTTAATATATTATGTTTGGCTAAAGATTTTGTTGTAATATTCTTTTGCTAAACAATTCATACACAATTCTATAATAACATGTAATTAGGTCAAATTGCTCTTTCAAAGCCATAATCACAAGTACTCAATTCACCAACAATTCATCATAATTAAGCATAGATCATGATACAGTTAAACAATCTAAATCAATCTAAGCATAAATCCACCATCACCCATTCACAATCAATAAACCTACTTCATAAGTCATAAATTAGAATTGAGAAGAATCATGGGTTCAAGGAGAAAAATCATCTTACATCACCAATTAAACATCAATATAATCATAATATGACCTTAGTAAAACTTTAAAATCATTTGGAGATAGAGCCCATGAGATTGAGTAAAACCCTTGAAATTTCATGAACTTTGGAAAGCTTTGAAAACTATTTCGAAATTGACTCTAGAGTGAAGACTAACCCTAGATGAGGATCACCATACCTTATACTAAGATTTCCCCACGAAATTTGATGAACACAACTTTTAATCCAAACCCTAGCTCCCACTTCTTCTTCTTCCTTGAGTTGAGAGAGAAATAATAAGAGAGAAGGACTTTGGGGGTTTTGATTTGTGTTTTGGAGAAATAAGGAGTAAATGACTTGTTTTAGAACTTAAAACTATTTATATTTATGATATAAACCCTTTAAAATAAACCCGACATAATAAAACATTAAAACAAAATTACTTAAAAACCCTTAATTTGGGCAGCCCCGTCAGGCACCAAGATCACTTGTACGGTTCGTGAAGGAGAACCACGGCCTGTGGTCCTCTAGGCAGTAGTTCCTTGACCTTTCCAAGCCTCCACCAGGCCAAGTAATGTTCACGGCCACTTCTACGGGACGTGCTGAAGAACACTGGATGTGAAGTAGTCCGTGGAACTTAGGCAGTAGCTTGGCCAAGTTGCCTTGTTTACCATGCCACCAAGTGATCTTCACGGCCACTTCTACCGACCGTGGTCATGGCCACTGGCCGTGAAGTGGTCCGTGGTCATGGGGAAGTGCTTGGCCAAGGTTGGGCAGCCTTGGCCTTTGGCTTATGCCTTTCCCCCTTGGCTTGGCACACGCCCTTGCAACCCTTAACCAACACACCAAAGGCCTTTTATCATGAAGTGAAACACGTGCCTTGTCGTTGACTCACTAAACTCCTTCAAACAAGGCAACATTACACAACATGATACCTCATTACAAGCTCAACACAAAGTCCTTAGGCTCTAGTTTCACTAGTTCGTTTAGGGTCGTACATTATCCCCCACTTAGGAACATTCTTCCTCGAATGACACTTTAAACACATTAAGGGAAACGACTCAAGACTAGCAACCCAACAATCATGTAATACATCCATATACAAGGCATAATGATAGGAGGAAATATCAACTCCGTATCAGTAAGGCTCAAAAGACAACAAGAGAGTAGGAACTACTACTTCTACAACCTCATTACGCACAAAACATTAACATTTCTCTTTTCATTGGAGGAACTTCCTTCTCCACATCACATCATGCTCATTACCACATTATAAGGCACTTTATACAACTATTTTCAATAACACATTTAAGCATGTACAACAAGTCAACTCATGAAGCATTTAGGCAACCCATCATAGATGCATATCAACATGAGGAATAGAATCATGAAAGCTCAGTTTCTCATATAGACATAAATTTCATCAAAACATGCATAACATAAGGAGACCAGAAACTCATTTTCACAAAAGACTCCAAAACATGGAATAAGCTACAAGGAACTCTTGGTCTCAAGCTTGAATAGGAATAGAAGGAAAGAGATAAGGATATCAACACTCTCAACAACCTTACTATACATCATACCATCCCCCACTTAGGAGAAACCAAACTAAGGCTAACATGAAAAACAACATAAGAACCTCATCAGAACAACAAGGAACTATAACTTACCGATACCTTCATCCGGATTAGCTTCTTTGTCCTTGTTAGCTTGAAGAGTGTAGAAACGGTTCCTCTTTGGAGCATCAAGATCCGGGCCACTAAGAGAAGCTTGCTTGGCCTCCCTTCCTCTAACCATAAGAGTAGGGCAATCTTTCACCTTGAGATTATTTTTCCCACAATACTAACACCCATTCGTACCGGCTAGGCACTTCCTATAGTGTCTCTTGCCACAAGTGGTGCAAGTAGGTTTAGAAAATTGAGATCCACCACCTTTCTCTTGGTTAACTTTAGGAGCACTTGTAGAATCTTGGTTTGGAGCCCTCTTTTTGAACCTAGATTGACCTTGCTGATCGGATCTACCCCTCTTCAAATCCCTATTCACCCTCTGATGTTTGGACTCCTCAATGGATTGAGCATACACCATGAGCCTAGAAATGTTCATGTCATTATGGAGCATTGTCGTATGGCACTCTTCCTTGACTAGGTCAGATACACCAGTCACAAACCTACTTATCTCATCTCTAGAGTTTGACACCAAGGATGGAGCATACTTAGACAATATGGTAAACTTCAAAGAATACTCTTCCACATTCATGCTACCCTCCCTAAGGTTTATAAGCTCCTCAACCTTACACTCCGTCTTCTCACGGGGAAAGTACCTACCAAGGAAAGCTCCCTTAAACTCTTCCCATTTTATAGGACCCACTTCAACCGGCCTATTAGATTTCCATTGTGTGAACCACACTTGGGCAACATCCTTGAGTTGATAGGAAGCTAACTCCACTTTCTCCCTAGAGGTTACCCCCATAGCATGGAATATCTTATAAACATCATCAAGAAACTCTTAGGGATCCTCTCCCACTTTAGAGCCAAGAAAAATAGGAGGATTCATCCTCACAAAGTTTCTCAACCTTGAGGCCACGGTACTCTCAATAGCATTCACCCTAGTCCCCACATCTCGGTTAGCTTGAGCCATCATGGCTTGATCTAAAGTTAGGAAAGCCACCCTAATCTCTTCATTGGTCATGTCTGGGGGAACCACCGAAACTTGATTTCCTTTATTGCCTTGAGGAGCTTGGTCACCTTGAAGACCCTGGAGAGGAAATCCCTCGTTCACAATATCCTCTTCCATCCTTCTTAGGTTAGCCCTTGTATTCATATCCTATAAACACAGGAGAAGGGATAGGAAGAGGACATCTATAAAACTAAACTCTAAGGCACGACTTCAAGAGTACGAAAAATGTGTAACTTTCTAACGTCCTATAGTCTCTCGCTCATAGATGTGTCGCGAGTCATACCGATGAACAAGACTCTACTAGACATGGCTTGTGAGACTTGATCCTTAAAACCATTTCCAAAATCTTATGCTCTGATACCATGTTTGTATGACCCGAGAACACCCCATAGTCGTAACATGTTGTACTCAACCTTGAAGGGGTCTTATACAAGCCACATAGTCATTCATTACATTCAATAATAAAAAAATAGTGCAAAATTAAAAACATTATATTTAAAACCATACGAATCAAATCATGCAATACTCATAGAAATCTTTCAAAAGACACAGCGGAAGACTAAGTCTCACATGACAATCTTAGACAAAACTTTAACAAGATAGGATCACGACCCTTTACAATTGAAGTCTTAACAATAGTCTCAAAATAAGAAAGAACTAGAAACAATAAGAGTCTTTCTCCTCGACCTATGAGGACATACCAAGTCTTGGAGGAAAACTCTATCCAAGCACTTCAATCCCAGCTAGAATCAATCACTTGCCGGAACCTACACTTGTAGTAAAAATAGGAAAATATGGGTTAGCACACAAAAATGTACTAAGTATGATGACCATGCAAAAACATGCTTTAAAAGGGGAAATTTTGGTTAGAAACCATGCATTATTTCACTTTCTAGAAATATCATGTACAATAGCATAAGAGATATACAATACAAGTACAATCATCATGCAGGTCATAATACCACATTTAGACAATATAATCAAGTAAACCATTTCCTTTACCTTAGACCTTCACTTCAAGTAACCCTCAAGCTATACCTTGTGCAATGTATGGGTAGCGTCCCATACCCCCACCAACAGTAAGGCACCACCTTAAGGTCAACAAAAGTCAACTTACCATTCCTTCATTTTCACCTTTACACAATATCCATACAAGACACATAAACATCACATAATCACATAAACATAGTCATCAAGTAAGTCATTTCATCAATATAAACTACTCATTCAACATTTCATTTAGACATAAGTCAACATTCTTCAATAGCTTCATTTAGAACACATTCATGTCATAGTCATTAGGATTTAGAGAAACTCACTATGACCCTCTCAAAGCCTACTCGTGCAATGTATAGCTAGCATCCCATAATACTACCTACACTTTGTTAGAACCTATCAAGAAAGCACACTAAAATCTGACATGATGGGAAGTAGATGTTAACCGACATAGACCATGAGATCTTGTCATAGAATCCAGTGTCATAAGTCCCCACACCATAAAGAGGTGGTCTACTTGCCTAAGGAAGACCGGTTCATATAGCTTAGGTGGATCCACTAGCTAGACCTATGCGGGCACATAGTTTATGAGATAAGGTAGACGATCATTGAAATTCATGCCTAACCTAGGGGAAGTTTCTATCTAACCAAATCCACTCAGTGCTTAGCTTACAGTCCCATAGAATAGTTAATTACCTTGACATTATCACATATGAGAGGCGCCATTGGCCTACCGACTCCAATTACATTCATAGAAACGTGAAAGGGTGCTTGAAACCTACCGATTCAAGGTCCATTTAGGAAAGCTCATTAACTCTTCTTGAAAGAGTGCCATAGGCCTACCGGTTCAAGGCTCATCATTAACCTTCATGGAAAGGTGCCATAATCCTACCAATTCCAAGGTTCATTACCATCGTTAGTGGAAGGGTGCAATAAGCCTACCGATCTAAATGTTTATTATTAACATGAGTGTAAGGGTGCTACTAGCCTACCAATGCAAGGATTCAACAATAAACAATACACTTATTTACACATGAAGAGGATGCATAAGCTCTACAATTCGAGATATACAATATATTGAAGAATCCTTAATATTCTATCATCAATATTCATGAGTGTCAAATTGAGAAATAGCCTTTCAATGATAACACATTTTCATTCAAAACATGATCACATTAGCTTCAATACCATTCATACATAAAATATCATTATAACACTTCAATTTATCATACTATGCCTCCAAGGACATGATCACAATGTACATAATAATGAAACACCTCCACCTTTCAAGTGGATCAACAATTCAAACACAATTCTATAATAACATGTAATTAGGTCAAATTGCCCTTTCAAAGCCATAATCACAAGTTCTCAATTCACCAACAATTCATCATAATTAATCATAGATCATGATACAATTAAACTATCTAAATTGATCTAAGCATAAATCCACCATCACCCATTCACAATCAATAAACCTACTTCATAAGTCATAAATTAGAATTGAAAAGAATCATGGGTTCAAGGAGAAAAATCATCTTACATCACCAATTAAACATCAATATAATCATAATATGACCTTAGTAAACCTTTAAAATCATTTGGAGAGAGAACCAATGAGATTGAGTAAAACCCTTGAAATTTCATGAACTTTCAAAAACTTTGAAAACTCTTTTCAAATTGACTCTAAGGTGAAGAATAACCCTAGATGAACTATCACCATACCTTATACTAAGATTTCCCCACGAAATTTGATGAAGAAGGCTTTAAATCTAAAACTTGGCTCCCACCTCTTCTTCTTCCTTGAGTTGTTAGAGAAATGATGAGAGAGAAGGACTTTGGGGGTTTTGATTTGGGTTTTGGAGAAATAAGGATTAAATGACTTGTTTTAGAACATAAAACTATTTATATTTATGATATAAACCCTTTAAAATAAACCCCACATAATAAAACATTAAGACAAAATTACTTAAAATCACTTAATATGGGCAGCCCCATCAGAAACCAAGGTCACTTGTACGGTTCTTGAAGGAGGAGCACGGCCCGTTGTGGTGCCCGTGGTCCTCGAGGCAGTAGTTCCTTGATCTTGCCAAGCCTCCACCAGGCCAAGTAATCTTCACGGCAACTTCTACGGGTCGTGGTCAAGACCACTGGCAGTGAAGTAGTCCGTGGAACTTGGGCAGTAACTTGGCCAAGTTTCCTTGTTTACCATGCCACTAGGTAATCTTCACGGCCACTACTACGGACCGTGGTCATGACCACTGGCCGTGAAGTGGTCCGTGGTCATGGGGCAGTTCTTGGCCAAGGTTGGGCAGCCTTGGCCTTTGGCATAGGCCTTCCCCCCTTGGCTTGGCACACGCCCTTGCAACCCTTAACCAACACACCAAAGGCCTTTTATAATGGAGTCTAGCACGTGCCTTGACGTTGACTCACTAAACTCCTTCAAACAAGGCAACATTACACAACATGAAACCTCATTACAAGCTCAACACAAAGTCATTAGGCTCTAGTTTCACTAGTTCGTGTTTAGGGTCGTTACGAATCCCATCTCCATATTAGTATCTTTCTTTATTTTCACTATTTTTGCTGATTTTTTCTTACTTTTTAGAAACCCTCATTGTTAATTGATACTTTTGTGTCACCCCTTAGATTTAATATGTTTATATTCGACAATGTTTTTAGCTATGACTACTTAGAACTTAATTTTATTTTTCTACTAATTCTCAAAACCACTCCCTCTGGGAACGATCTCAACCCTTGGTTGGGTTATTACACTATTGTACGATCGTAGACACTTGCATTGGAAGTTGTGTCTTGATTACGCAAACATCAAAATGGCACCGCTGCAGGGGAGTGGTGTTGCATGAAGGTTTTTAGTTTAATAACATTTTTGTTCCTATTAGTCATAGTTCTACTTACTTTATTTTTAGTTTTGGTTTCCTTGTGTTGATATTGTTAGGAATAAATCAAAGATGGATAATGGAAATGGTGGCAAATTGGCTGAGTCGGACCAAGAAGTCGAGAGGGACTTCACGGTAACTGGTGACTCAACTGAACAATTTGTCCACCAAAATAACAGAGGTGGAAACCCAGTGCAACCACCAAGGGAGGTATATACCTCCTCATGAGCGAAACAACTCTACGGACAATGAGAGTAGACGTGTCGAGGATACTCTGCTACTCATTTTCCAAAAGGCCACTGAGCAAGATAGAGTGCTAGAAGAGATAAATAAGGGCATTGAAATGTTAAATCAGATGGTTGGCTCTCACTCCAGATCTATTCAGCTACTCGAGAACCTCGTGACTTATGAGTTTCCTCATCTCTACTCAACTAAGCAAGAGGGGTCACCTAGTACTGCTAAGGTCGACCCCAAAAATTAGGATGTGAATGAGGAGATGAGTCGTACCACGACGTTAACTAAGGCGCCTCTTCAGAGGCAACGCAAGGTTTTAAATGTTTTAGTTTACTTTATTAAACAATGGTTTGTTAGTTGTGCAAGCTTAATGTTGAAAGTGTT
Organism: Solanum acaule; assembly: GCA_036250505.1. NCBI lineage: Eukaryota > Viridiplantae > Streptophyta > Magnoliopsida > Solanales > Solanaceae > Solanum > Solanum acaule. The sequence goes on along the minus strand of JAJOOR010086704.1, from coordinate 15,654 downwards.
TGGAAAATGCATTTTGGCGAGCAAAAGGTTAGTCGGTGAATCGCCGAAATAGTCGGCGTGCCCGATGAAGACCGTCGTTTGGACCCTCACTTTGACTAAAGGTCCTGTAAAACTCGGCGAGCCAAGTGACCACTCGACGTGTCACCGAGTGCGACTAATGTCACCAAATGGGCGCGAATTGGATGGTTTATAATGGCCAAAAGACATAGAATTTGAAATTCTCCACTTTCCCTAGCTTTTAAACTTCACAAACTTACACCAAGGTAGTATTTTCCTTATTTTTGCATTTTACTAGTAATTTGATTGGTTGATTTGTCCTCGAAGTTGGATTTCTTTGCCGCCTAGCTTTTCAATCACGTTTAATCGGCACAAAAGGTTAATTTTCCAAAGCCCAAATTTATTTTACTGAAACTTTATACTCTTTTGCAATGATCGTATCATTTTGTTGTGTGCTGGGCCTCTCTGATAGGAATATAATGATTGATTGCCAATTTTAATTCGAAAATCTTGCCTGTATTGTCTTGATCGTTAAAATGCTCGTATTTTTATGCCTTGGAATAAATGAAAGATGATTGGTTGATGCTTGCATGCTGTTTAGATTAATTAGGTGAAGTATGAGCAGCCTATGTTTGTGCAAAATGACGAAAACTACTCAATGCTAGAGCGAGTAACACCACTCTTAACAGCAAAGATCGTCAAATGGCCAAATTTGGCAAAATTGGAAAAAATATGAGTATCCCGGGGTGATGGGTAGTATGGATCTTGTTTGAACTCCATTAGTGCATGCTTTGATTTTGTTTTCGGGGGTTGCGAGGTTGAATTTGAGAAGGTGGGCTGAAAGTAGGCACGTTGGGTCAATTGGTGAGATAGGTCAAGCTCGCCGAACGGCTCGGCGGTTCGCCTAATGACCCCATCTAGCTTTAAAATTCTTGCTTTATCTGTTGTTTGAGTCTGTAACTTTCGGTGAGAAGCTTTTTGTTGCCAAAAGAACTTGGCGACTCACCGAAAGTACTCTTGATCACCCTTTGTATGCCCTCCTGAATCCCTATTGCAATGTCACTTTCAACGGACAACCTCTTGCTCACCAAAAGTAGTCGGCGATTTGCCGAAAGGGCCTTCTATCGCCGAATTTCTATAATTTTTAAGCCAAACCCTTCGGCGAGCGCGATCTAGCTCTCCAAAGAGGTTCGGCGATTCACAAACTGGATCGGCGAGTATGTTTGTAATAGGTCTCCTGTTCTTATGTTTTGATTTTTTCCTAATTCGTCTCGATCTTTTGCAGATATGGTACACACAAATTTAATCGAGCCACCCCAGAAAAAGGCAAAGGGAATTACCATCAACAATAGGGGATCAAATTCTCCAAAGAGGAGGGGAGAAGAACTCTCACCGAGAGATAAAGGGAAAAGGAGGAAGTATATAGCTAGAAAAGTGATAGCTATTGAAACCTAGGCTACCTTTTCAGAACCTGAGGATGAGCAGCCTCTGATTAACCGAAAGGTTGAGCTCCGGGCCAGATCTAAGTCCACCTCCACCTGCCACCCCTTTGTTGTTGAATCAGTGTCAGCTCAGACACCTCCAGTGGCTCTTGTGCTTCCTATTACTCCTCTACCTAAACTTCTGAACAGATTAAAAGGTGATGGGGTATGGACCATCATAGAAGAGAAGCTACTATCTACGGAGGGCCTGAAAGGCAAATATCCTAAGGTTATGGACACCCTCATCTACCATGAGTTCGAGCAGTTCACAAGACCCCGTGGCACTTACATTCCCTCTTGGGTTAGGGAATTTTACACAGTTTATGGGGAGTTGGTGCCCAAGAAAAAGAAGAAGGCAAGCGAGTTTAGACCAGTAAAGTCGGTCGTGGTCAGAGGCAAAGAAGTTACGTGCCACAGCTAGTATATTAACATTGTATTGGGTAGACCGCTGCACTCTGCACTTCCCTACGAAGGGTTGCCTATTGCTCAATCCCTAGATGACCTGAAGGGTTGGCTGGGTCCTCTGATTTCTAACACCACCCTGAGGTGGATGGATGCAGGGATACCTATTGAAAAAAGGGGCTTGAACATCGCTGCCAGATTCTGGTTCAATTTCATCAGCAGCACCATCATACCATCACAGAATGAGTCCATTCTATGCCATACTAAGGCAGCTTGCCTTGGTTCTATCATGTCCAAGAGGCACATCGATCTAGGGCTGCTGATTTCACAAGAGATAGCCATGAGGGCCAAGCAGGATTTGGCTTCTCTGCCATTCCCAATCTTTCTCACAGAGTTATGCCAGCGTGCTGGAGTACCTAGGGACACTACAAGAGATATTGAGGTCACCTCGTATTCCTTCACTGACATCCAGCGTATTGAGGCCGAGTTCATACGAGAGAAGGTTGACAGGAGGAGAGCAGCTCCGGCTGATATTTTTCCGAAAGTTGATGTTGACTCACTACTAACAGAGGAACCTTCGCCTAATCTGACCCCTGAGCCTTCAGGTACATCCGCTCCTCCCTCTTTTTCACATGTCTGAGGTGCTTCTTCCTCCTCCTAGCCTGTCAGGATTACTCAACCATGATCCTGAAGACGGGACAGCTGGCCTATTCAACGGATGTGAGAGCGACTCGATTGGAGAGATCCATTCTAGGGCTGATCAATAGTGTTATCTTGGCTGCACTGACCCCCCATTAGGGCCTCTGTTGATGATCTAACTACTAGAATCACTGCTTGTGAGAACAAATAGGGAGAGACATTCGAGGTTTCGTCTTTGAAATCAGAAGTTGCAGATTTGAGGAAGGACGTAGACTATCTTAAGTCTACTGACTTGAATTCACTGCTAGAGGTTGTTGATGACCAGGATGCTCCTGAGACTTCGGGGATTCCTCTGGCTACCACCGGAGATGTGCAGAGAGATGGCACAACATAGGTAGAGTCAGATGCAGAGACCGATGAGGAGCTAGTGACAGTACATAAGGAGGAGAATAGAGAGAGCCGAGATGAGAGCATATTCAGGGATTTGCCAGATCTTGTAGAGACTGTTATGTAGCCGATGATCCAGACATTGCCGACTGAGACGTCCACAGCAACTCCTAGTGGAATTGTCACTGCTATTCCGTCTGAGGCTACTCTAAGTACTAATGCCCTGACAGATAGAGAGAGTGCATAGACAAGACTTTTCTTCACCTCCCTCTCTATCTTACTTACATTTACTTTTGGATACTTTCATTTGCATTTGAGGACAAACGCTTTTTTTATTTTTGGTAGGGTGAGGCTCACCTTTTGTGTGCTATTTGTGACTCGTGTTTTTGTGTATATATTTAGGCCGTTCTGTTTAAAAATTGTGTTAATATTGCTTTCTGTCGATGTTTCATCTTGTGGCTCCTTTTATTTTATATTGCAAAATGATTTTGATCCGTTCAAAACAAAAATTTGCCACCTCTCGTATGTTGAATGTGGCTGTTCTTTTGCAAAATTTGATTCTCGGTTCCGATCAACACTGATGACTCGAATAGTGCTCTCAATCAAACAAACATGAATGTACGGCTACAATGAGGCCAAACAAAGTTGCATAGGCAATATGTGAACTCTTTGCATCTCGTTGTGATTAGCCAAGTATCAAATTGATTCTCTTGTGATGATCGTTGCACACTAGCAAAAATGTTGAGTCTTGTTTGACTGTAGTGTCAATGCCTAGTGTGATGAGCTTACTTTGAACCATGCATGATAGATCCTAGAATTTGCCCCGTTGGTCCGATCGACTAAGTAAGGCTATCTCTTGATATGATCTTAGGCAACTTAGAAGAGTGTGAGCCAATTTGATATATACCTCTTTGTGGCCTACCTTGTGAGTGTGTGAACCTCTCTTGAACAGCCCTTGAGCCTTACCTTTCTTTGGAAAAAACTTGATGAAATCATAAACTTTCTTTATCCATTACCCATAATCCTCATGAAGTTGTGGTTAGTTTGAATAGCCAACTTAGTCAAAAAGCCTAAGTTGGGGGTGTGGTGAAAAGAAAAGGTAAATCAAGAAGTGCAAGAAATTCCTTCTTACCCATGATTTTGAAAAAAAATGAAATCCCTCCATACAAAAAAAAAGAAAGAAAAAGAAAAAGAATGAAAAAGAAGTGGAATAAAGTTGTGAAAAGATGAAGAAAATGTAGTTTCCAAAAAATCCATGGGAAGTGAATAATAGGATGACTTATGAGCACAAAATAGAATGATGAAGGAATAGGAAAGGAAGTGTTGTAAGCACCACAGTTCACGAGGATGAAAGTCACTGAGCTTAAATGACCATACCTTTGCACTCAGCGCCATTACAAGCCTTGGAAAGACCTTTTTTTTATCTTGAGTGAGCTGAAATAAATGTTGATAGGAAAATACGGGCAAACCTATGTGTGAAAACATGCATTGTAGTCATCCTTGTGAGAGTGAGCATTGCATTGGATTCCGGAACTCTAAATTGCAAACCATTGTGGGTGAATATGGAATCATTCCTTGTGTGAGGGCATTTGAACACATTGGTTGACCTTGAACTTGCATTTGAAGCAAGTATTGTGAGCATGAGATTCTTTGGTATTGGTGTGTCACAACTTGAATCTTTGGGTATACATTTGATATTTGCATAAGTAAATTGAGTCTTGTTGTGTGCATTCATGATTGAGTCATGTGTAGCACTGTTCAGGACTTCCTGTATGAATGACTAAACTTGAGTTTGCTTGAGGATAAGCAAAAGTTTAAGTTGGGGGTGATAATGAGTCCACAAATTGGACTCATTTAGGGCTATATTTTGATAGAATTAGTGTCCTCAAATGCATATTTTGTCTCAATATCTGATGAAAACCCTTATGTTTCAGGTATTTCGAGTTTGAGGGAAAGCATGGACACTACTTAGCAAAAAGGAACAAAGGTATCTGAAAAGAACGAAGAAATGAAGATATGCGGATCGTTGAACCCATTCGGCAAATCGCCAAAAGATCATAGTCTTGCCTTTTGCTCCAGTGTGTTATGCCCTAAAGGAAAGGATCAAATCGGCGGTGAAAAGAAGAAGTCGGCGTGTCGTTGAGCAGTTCCGCGAAGCAGTACTATGTCACCCAATGATCTAAATCACGATGATGCTGAAGGATAGAGCAAGACGACGATGAAACCTACCAAAGGGTGGATCGCCGAGTTGATTGACGATCTCGACTAACGACGCCGAATGATCCGCTGCAGCACAGATTTTTGAAAACTATAAATACTCATGGAGAATTGTTATTTTAGAATCGAATTTTTAGCTCTGAACAGTAATTTTGGAGACTTTGCTTCTATTTATGAGTTCTAACTTTGAAGAGGATTTTGAAGAACTTGAATGTTCAAAGGGTTTCAAATCCAAGATTTTGGACTTGGGTCTTATGGATTCTTCACTCTTGACTTGGTTTGAGACTTAAATCTTCATACCCATTTGAATGCAAACTCATTTTGGTATAAATTTCTATCTCTTTAGCATGACTAGCTAAAACCCCAATTCTTGGGGTGTGATTTTGTGAATATGGGTTAGATTATCTATTGGGTCTTGCTTGTTGGTGGTTTATTTGTTTTTTTGATGTGATTTCGTTTAGTAATTATGGTGGAACTTAATGAAATTATAGTTGAAAATACGATCTAACCTTTCTGTTTTTGGCTTGCTCGAGAAAGAGGTCGTAAAACTAAGACTACTAAATTGATGGCCGGTGGGAGTGGGTCAACATGAGGTTCAGCTCGAGAGAGTGAACCCTAGTCTCATTCCCACACACTCAGCTCCAGAGAGTGAGTGGGCAAGGACGGAGGTTGTTCTTCATGCGGCAAGTGGGTGTCCAAGAGGAACCCATTTGATTCGGGTTATGTTGCTCGAGAGAGAATTTACCCCCACTATAGTCTAGCCTAGTCACAAATATTCAATGAATTTACTACCAAAAGCATGTACCCAATGATTTAGTCTATCTCGTATTCCTATCACATCCCAAGAATCCCATCTCCATATTAGTATCTTTCTTTATTTTCACTGTTTTCACTGATTTTTGCTTACTTGTTTCGAACCACCCCCCCCCCCCCACATTGTTAATTGACACTTTTGTGTCACTCCTTAGATATAATATGTTTGTATTCGACAATGTTTTTAGCTATGACTAATTAGAACTTAATTTTATTTTTCTACTAATTTTCACCACCACTTCCTTGGGACTCGACCCCAACCCTTGGTTAGGTTATTATACTATTGTACGATTGTAGACACTTGCATTGGAAGTTGTGTCTTGATTACGCAAAAATCAAGCCACTCTTCCCACAGCCATATCCACTCCAACTAAGCATTTGCCTTCATGTTTTCTACCACATTTTGCACAATTAGGCCTAGCAATATATGAACCACCACTATTGCCTCCTTGAGGTTTAGGATTGGAAACCATATCATTGTCAACCCTTAGAGTACTAGAGGAGCCTTGATTGGAGAATCTTTGCTTGAACATTTTCCGACCTTCCCATCGGACTTAGCATTGGAAAAATTCCCATCACCTGTTCTAGGCCTCTTTTCCTCCCTATTCATTTTCTTGAGCTTTGACTCCTCAATTTGTTAAGAATATACCATGAGCCTTGAGATATCCATGTCATGATGGAGCATTGTCGTGCGGCATTCTTTTTCAACCAAGTCGGACACTCCCATCACAAATTTATTCATTCTAGCCCTTGAGTCCCCCACCAAGGTTGGAGCATACTTGGATCATTGGGTGAACTTAAGAGAATACTCCTTCACACTCATACCCCCTCGATGGTTTATGAACTCTTGCATTTTTCGTTCCCTCAACTCTAGGGGGAAGAGCCTATCAAGGAATGCTTCTTTGAACACCTCCCAATTTATGGTACCCGCTCCAAATGCCCTTTCACATTTCCATTGTTCATAGCAAATTTTGGCTACATCTTTTAGTTGGTAGGCGGCTAGCTCCGCCTTCTCCTCCGAAGACACCCCCATAGCACCAAGTATCTTCCAAATCTCATCAGTAAATCTTTGGGGATCCTCTTCCACCTTGGAACCAAGAAACTTGTGGGGATTCATCCTTGTAAAATCCCTCAATCTAGAAGTCATGGAATTCACATTAGTGTTCATAGGAGCAATCATCTCTCTATTGGATTGAGTTCTCGCAATTTGAGCCAACAATTGGATAGTAGACCTAAACTCCGTATGGGTCATATTCGCCATTGCGAGGTCAATCGGAGCTTGATTATCTTGAGGAGCTTGATTACCTTGAGGAACTCCTTGATTCACATTCTCCTCTTCCACCCTTCTTGCGTTAGCCCTTCGTGAATTCATTTCCTGAAGACACAAGAGAAGGATTAGAAAGAAGACTTTATAGAGTTAAACTTTATGGCACGACTTAAGAGTAATGAAAGAAGTGTAATTTCCTAACATCATATAACCTCTCATTCATAAATGTGGCGTGCTTCACACTAATGAACCAGACTCTACTAGACATGGCTTATGAAACATTATCCTAGAATCATTCTAAACTTTTTTCTCTGATTACCAAGTTTGTCACGACCCACGGGTACCCCATAGACGTAACATGGCCCATAACACCCCTAAAGGCACTATGTAAGCCACTTAGCATATCATCACATAAGTAAAGAACAATAAAGAGTAAAACATATTTTTATTAGTCTTAAGAAGTTTTCATAAAAGAAGAGCGGAAGTCTAGACATAGTCTCATTTAGCAATCTATTACAATCGAAGTCTCAAAATAGGGTCACAATCCTTACAATAGAAATTCCGAAAGTCTAGTACAATGAAAGAAAGGAAGTAACAATATATCACTTTTCATCAGATCCATGAGGACATACCACAAGCTTTGGAGAATAGTCAATCCAAGCTTTGAGCTAGAAGGAAGTTCACCTTAAACGCCGGAACCTACACTTTGTAGAAAAATGTACAAGAAATATGGGTAGTACAAAAATGCACTAAGTATGGTAGCTATACATGAAAACATTTAAACATGCTAAAAAGGGACATTTTAGTTGGAAACTATGCACTTTACCAAGTTTAGAGTTCATGATGAAAACTAGTGTAAAAGCATAAGATACAAGCATATTCAACATATTGATCATCTCATCATAATGGAAACAAACCATAAGTACCCTCTAAGCATTCTTGTGCAATGTATGAATAAGATCCCATACTCCTACCCACACTAAGGAAAACTTATTAAGTTATTATAGTTCATAACTCCAATTCTAGTACATTCTGTCATAGTGGGACTAACTTTAACTGACATAGACCATGAGAGCTTAATCATGGAATCCGGTGTCTACCCACACCGAAAATGGGTTGTCCTATTTGCCTAAGGTAGAACTCAACTATTAGCTTTTAGGTGGATCCACTCACTAAAGACCTATGTGGGCACATAGTTTATGGGATAAGGGGATTGCTTCTAGAAACCCGCCCTCTACTAGCGGAGGGGCTTCCATCCCATGAGACTTCTTCTAGAAACCCGCCCTCTACTAACGGAGGAGATTCCATATCATTGTCAATATCCGTTCGGTGCTAAGCATAATTCCCATTGAGTTTATATTAAGTCTTGACTTAAATTACGAATTATAGAAGGGTGTCTTGACACTCAATCCAACAAACTTATGCTAAAGCTCCTACATTCAATAAGGGAGACTAGTCTTCAACCCTTAGAATCACTATATGTGACAAACCTTTCACATTGTATGATGTTAATACCTAAGTGTGCAAATAAGGATGATCATCCAATCAACACAACAATTAGATTATATTATAAGCACTTTACTCTCAATGCAATCTAATTGTATACACACAAGTCTCATACATATCGCTACTTTTCATGTTTTGCCCTTCAAGGGCTATAGATCACATTAAACCAATCAATATAGAATCACTACATTAGAATGGATGGTAACAAGAATCAAATAACTAAACTACTACAAGTACTATTTCATAGTTCCTACAATTCATCAAAATCACAAGTCATAAATTAGGGTTATGGAGAATTCATGGATTCATGTGAGATTTTATCATAAAACCATCATAAAATAGTAATTCAATCATAATATAAGACAGTTAAATCATTGAAAACGTTTATAGAAAGAATCAATGGCTTGGAGTGAAAACCCTAGGTTTTGGAGACTTTTCTACTTTAAAATTGAAAGTTTGAGGACTTCATGGATGAAAGATAACCATGAATCAAAGACTGTCATACCTTAGGTGTATAAATCCACCAAAATCATGTGAAAAAACACCCTTGTTCAAGACCTAGTTTGATCTTCGTCTTCTTCTTCTTAAGGTTTCAAGAGAGAAGATTTTTGCAGAAGTTTTGATTTTTTTTTGGGATTTATGAGTTATGACTTTAGAGGGGTTAATTTAGGTGGGAAAGCCTAAAATGACATGACTTAACCACAACATAAAAAGGAATTTAGAAAGAACCCTAAACTTAACTGCCAAAAAGGCAGATTCAGGTGTGACCTACCACTGGGGACCCACATACCATGGGTGAGACCACGGCCCGTGCTGGTGAACCGTAGGTCATGGTCTAGGACTTGATTATCAAGGGATTGACCCATGACCCCACCTACAGGGAGTGGGTCAACCTACGGGGCGTAGGTGCCCATGTGGGTCACTGCCTAGGTCAGTATTTTTTGTATTTTCCTCAAGAACCCATGGTTGGTTGATGAGTCCACAAATTGGACTCATTTAGGGCTATATTTTATAGAATTAGTGTCCTCAAATGCATATTTTGTCTCAATATCTGATGAAAACCCTTAAGTTTCAAGTATTTGGAGTTTGAGGGAAAGCATGGACACTACCTAGCAAAAAGGAACAACGACAGGTGAAAAGAACAAAGAAATGAAGATCTGTGGATCACCGAACCCATTCGGCGAATCGCCAAAAGATCTTAGTCTCGCCTTTTGTTCCAGTGTGCTGAGCCTTGAAGGAAAGGATCAAATCGGTGGTGAAAAAGAGCAGTCGGCGTGTCACCGAGTAGTTCTGCGAAGCTGTACTATGTCACCCAAGGATCCAAAGCATGATGATGCTGAAGGCTAATGCAAGACTGCGATGAACTACACCAAAGGGAGAATTGCCGAGTTGATCGCCGATTCCGACTAATGTCGCCGAGTGATCCACTGCAGCACAGATTTTTTGAAAACTATAAATACTCATTGAGAGTTGTAGCTTAGTATGAGATTTTTGATATAGAATTTTTAACTTCTATTTTTCAGTTCTAAGTTTGGAGAGGGTTTTGAAGAACTTGAAGGTTCAAAGGGTTTCAACTCCAAGATTTTGGACTTGGGTCTTGTGGTATCTTCACTCTTGACTTGTTTTGAGACTTATATCTTCATACCCATTTGAATGCAAACTCATTTTGGTATAAATTTCTATCTCTTTAGCATGTCCAGCTAAAACCCCAATTCTTAGGGTGTAATTTTTTTATTATGGGTTACATTATCTGTTGGGTCTTGCTTGTTGGTGGTTTATTTGTTGTTTTGATGTGATTTTGTTTAGTAGTTGTGGTGGAACTTAATGAAATTATAGTTGCAAATACGATTTCACCTTTGTGTTTTCGGCTTGCGAGAGAGAGAGGTCGTAAAACTAAGACTACTAAATTGATGGCCGATGGGAGTGGGTCGACATGATGTTCAGCTCGAGAGAGTGAACCCTAGTCTCATTCCCACACACTCAGCTCCAGAGAGTGAGTGGGCAAGGACGGAGGTTGTTCTTCATGCGGCAAGTGGCTATCCGAGAGGAACCCATTTGATTCGGGGTAGGTTGCTCGAGAGAGAATTTACCCCCACTATAGTCTAGCCTAGTCACAAATATTCAATGAATTTACTACCAAAAACATGTACCCAATGATTTAGTCTATCCCGTATTCCTATCACATCCCAAGAATCCCATCTCCATATTAGTATTTTTCTTTATTTTTACTATTTTCGCTGATTTTTGCTTACTTGTTACAAAATCCCCCCATTGTTAATTGACACTTTTGTGTCACTCCTTAGATTTAATATGTTTGTATTTGTCAATGTTTTTAGCTATGACTAATTAGAACTTAAATTTATTTTTCTACTAATTTTCACCACCACTTCCTTGGGACTCGACCCCAACCCTTGGTTTGGTTATTATACTATTGTACGATTGTAGGCACTTGCATTGGAAGTTGTGTCTTGATTGCGCAAACAACAAAATGGCGCCGCTGCCGGGGAGTGGTGTTATTTGAGAATTTGTAGTTTAGTAAAAATTTTGTTTTTCTTAGTTGTAGTTCACTCACTTTATTTTTAGTTTTGCTTCTATTGGTAGTGTTGAAAACAAACAGCATGAGTGTTAGTGGCAACAACGACAGCTTGGTGGGCCACCAAGACAACATCGAAAATCTCAACGATGTCTAATAGCCCAACATTAATGACCCCAATCTCATGGGAGGTATTGGGGCCATCCGTTTACCTCCAGCTGAGGAAAATACAGTGTTCCACATAACAAGCACTACGTTGAAACTCTTGCAACTAAAGGGACTTTTCAGTGGATTGGCTCATGAGGATCCTCACGAATATCTTCGAAACTTCGTGGATGTGTGCGGACCATTCTCTTTCAAAAGCATCTCTCAGGAGTCAGTTCGGTTAAGGCTATTCCCTTTTCCGTTGATGGGAAAGGCCTGCAAGTGGGTGGCGGAGTTGCCTCGCGAATCCATCACTTCTTGGGAGGAATTGGTAACCGCATTTAATGTGTGGTTTTTCCCTCCTTCGAAGATGATCTTTTGGATAGTATCCAAAGCTTTAAGCATTTGGAGGGCGAGCCAATCCATGAGACTTGGCTGTAATTTTAAAAGTTGGTGCTACAATGCCTGACTCATACTGGTGGGACTGAGGATATGCTTTCTCTTATCCACAATAACGTTGAAGGGTCAGACAAGATCTTGAAAGAGATGAAAGAGGATGTGTCGACCCTTAGCCAAATCGTTACCTCCCATACAGTATCAATCAAGCAGTTGGAGACCCAAATGGGTCAGATGTCGTCTCACCTAAATTCGAGATAGAAAGGGGGTTTGCCTATTGACACTATGGTCAACCCCAAGAATGAGGTTTGAAGGTGGACTTGCGCCGTACCACGACGTTAACTAAGGCGCAGTTTGGGAGGCAACCCAAAACCATTTATTGCTTTATTTTGCTTTGATAAAATAATGATGTGTTAATTGTGCAGATGGAAGTGTGGAGAGTGAACGAAAAGTGAAGATTGGTGAGTTACAGGTCCATTCCGTGAATCATCGAAGGGTTCGGCAACCCCAAACCAGACCAGACTCAAGACCAATTTACATTGGAGTCTGTAAAACTCGGCGACCTCAGGAAATTATTGGCGAATCGCTGATCATGTCAGCGATCTCGATGGAGACCGCTGTTTGGACACCCACAATGCATGGAGGTTCTGTAAAATTTAGCGAGGAAAATGACTACTTGGCGTTACACCGAATAGTTTGGCGATCGGGACTAATGTCGCCGAATGGGCAAAAACTGGATGGTTTTTCAAGCCAAAGGTTTAAAAGTTTCTAACTCATTCCCTTTTTCTCACTTTTTCATCTTCCCAAACTCACACTTGACCTCTAGTTGTACATTTTTTTGCATTTTTGGAGTAGTTTTAGTATCGAATTGTGCTACGAGTTGGATTACATTGCCTCCTAGCATCTCAACATCCATTTTATCGGCATAAAAGGTTTGTTTTCTCTAACCCCATGATTATTTTGTCGAAGTTGTACTCAAACCCAGTGGCATTACTTTAATGGTGTGTGCTGGGGATCTCTGATAGGATTTGAATATTTGTTTGCCTGTTAATTTCGCAAATCTTTCCCGTACTATTAAATAGTTAATTCCTGAAAATGATACTTTAAAATAGATGAAAAATCATGGGTTGTGCATGATTGTCATTGGGTCTACCCCTAATTTGAGTTTTGCATGCCTTAATTTTCTTTTCGGGGATTGCGGGGTCGAATTCAGGAAGTTAGGTCTAAAGCAGGCACGTTGGGTCATTTGGCAAGCTAGTTCGAGCTCACTGAACCACTCAACAGTTCTACTACAATCCCTATCTCGCCTTTAATTTAATGCTAAATGTGATGTAGAATTCTGTAACTTTCAGCGAAAAGCATGATGTCCCCAAAGTCATTTGCCGCCTCACCAAAAGATTTCTTTTTCGCCCTTGATCTGCACCCTTGTATTCTCTATGCATTGCACTTGGTGAACTGCCTAAGTAGTTGCGCACTTCGCCAACTGGTTCGGCGAAGTGATTCTGCAATTGAACTGCCTTGCTTTTGTCTGAATCCTTTCTAACTTTTTCTTGAAGCTTTGCAGAAATGGCTAGAACAAAAGTAGCTAGAAGAGATATGCCACCCCGATAAACAAGAGCGAAAAATTTCAGGAAAAAGACAAACGCAACAAACCCTCCCAAAATGAATAATGAAGGAAAGAAGCCTAGTGCTAGCAAGAGAACAAATCCCCGAGACCCCACTATTCCCTTGTGGAGACGTCGATTCTTCACAGTCATCCACTCTTTTTGGCGGTTCATGACTTAGACAATCTTAGTAAGTCAGCTGCCGTTGAATATTCTAAAGAAGCTCCAAGGGCCATTATCAAATTTTAGGCTGACAAATCGGGCACTGATGCCCAGACAGATGGAGCGACTATGTAGACATGATTTTTCTCTACCTCCCTCTCTGTCTTTCTTTATTCTAAATTCTTGATATCCTTTTATTGGCATTTGAGGACAAATGTTTTTATTTTTGGTGGGGTGAGGCACACCTTCTGTATGCTATTTGTGAGTCATGTTTTGTTTGTATTTGGGTTGTTCTGTTTAAAAATTGTGTTTGATATACTGTTTTTGCGGATGTTTGAGTTTGTGGCTCGTTTTGCTTTATATTGTAAAAAAATATAATTTTGATCCGTTCAAAACAAAAAATTTCCACCTATCGTGTGTTGAATGTGGTTGTTCTTTTGCATAATTTAAGTCTCGGTTCCGATCAATATCGATGACTTGAATAGTGCTCTCAATTGAATGAACATGAATGTGCGGCTACGATGAGGCCAAAGGAAGTTGCATAGACAATATGTGAACTCTTTGCATCTCGTTATGACTAGCCTAGTATCGAATTGAGTCTCTTGTTATGATCATTGCACACTAGCAAAATTGTGGAGTCTTGTTTGATTGTAGTGTGAATGCCTGGTGTGATGAGATTACTTTGAACCATGCATGATAGATCCTAGAATTTTCCCCATTGGTCCGATCGACTAAGTAAGGCTGTCTATTGATATGATCTTAGGCAACTTCGAAGAGTGTGAGCCAATCTGACATATACCTCTTTTGTGGCCTACCCTATGAGCATGTGTGAACCACTCTTGAACACCCCTTGAGCCTTACCTTTCTTTGTAAGAAACTTGATTCAAATCATAACCTTTCTTTATCCATTACCCATAATCCTCATGAAGTTGTGGTTAATTGAATAGCCAGCTTAGGCCAAAAGCCTATGTTGGGGGTGTGGTGAAAAGAAAAGGCAAATCGAGAAGTGCACGAAAGTCCCTCTTACCCATGGTTTTGATAAAGATGGAACCCCTTCATACAAAAAAAAAAGGAAAGAAAGAAAGAAAAAGAAAAAGATTGAAAAAGAAGTGGAATAAAGTTATGAAAATACAAAGAAAATGGGATCGCCAAAAATTCATGGGTAGTGAATAATAGGATGACTTATGAGCACTAAAGAGAATGATGAAGGAAAAGGAAAGGACCTGTTGTGAGCACCATATTTCACGAGGATGAAAGTCACTGAGCCTAAATGACCATACCTTTGCATTCAGCCCCATTACAAGCCTTGAAAAGACCTTTTTGATCTTGAGTGAGCTGAAACAAATGTTGATCAGAAAATATGGGCAAACCTAGTGGTGAAAGCGTGCATTGTGTTCGTACTTGTGAGAGTGAGCATTGCATTTGATTCCGAAACTCCAAATTGCAAACCATTGTGTATGAATATGGAATCATTCCTTGTGTGAGGTCATTTGAACACTTTTGTTGAGCTTGAACTTGCATTTATAGCAAGTATTGTGAACATGAGATTCTTTGGTATTGGTTTGTCACAACTTGAATCTTTGGGTACATATTTGATCTTTGCATAAGTAAATTGAGTCTTATTATGTGCATTCATGATTGAGTCTTGTGTAACACTGTTTGAAACCTCCTTTTTGAATGATTGAACTTGAGTTTACTTGAGGACAAGCAAAAGTTTAAGTTTGGGGGTGTTGATGAGTCCACAAATTGGACTCATTTATGGCTATATTTTTGTCACGACCCAAGCCTAGGGCCTAGACGTGACATGGCGAATGAGGAACCCGAAAGAACCCCAAACAAGCCTCTCAAACTTTTCATCACACTTCATCGGTCGCGGAAGTACAATCAACATTAATTAACGGGAAATAGGGACTAAGGGCAAACTATTTCAAAATGACATCATAGAACAGAGTCAAGCTCATTTACAAAATATTTGTCCAACGCACACCTCTACATACATAGATAGGACGGGGGCCATGACATACTACCGGCTCCTCTCATAGTTAAAATACAATTGCAAGCTAAAGTCTCAAAACATAGGAGTAGGAAACATAACATAGCCCTCGA
>JAJOOR010086702.1:0-19258 GCA_036250505.1 Solanum acaule | reverse complement strand
TCTAAAATTTGGGTTAGACCCATTTCCCACTCAATTTGACCCCCTAAACAAGAATATGAAGTCGGATTTTCGAAAAACAAAACGGATTTTTTTTTATTTTATATATATAGCTAAACAAGTTTCCGGTAACTTCCGAAGCACATTTTTAAGAACTTTTTGGGTCATTTCACTAGGATACAAATGCAAGCTATCCATAGGGGAGTATGATTCTCAACCCTAAGTTATCCTTAGGAGAGTATGAGTCCTCAATCCCAAGCTACCATGACTAACATAACTCAAGCTATCCTTGAAATGCACCTTACAATTCAAGTCAAGCTACCCTTAGGAGAGTATGGATCCTCAATCCTAAGCTACCCTTAGGAGAGTATGAGTCCTCCATCCCAAAGCTACCATGAAATGGTCTTGGCCAAACCTAGTCAAGCTACCATGAAATGCATCCTAACAATACTAGTTCAAGCTACCCATAGGAGAGTATAAATCCTCAATCCTAGGCTACCATGACTACTCCTAACTCATGCTACTATGACATGCATCCTACAATGCTAAGTCAAGCTATCCCTTAGGAGAGTATAGATCCACCATCCCAAGCTATCAACGTTGGTCTTATCCTACTAAGCCAAGCTATACATGAAGGAAACACAAGCCTCACCTTCAAGCTATTCTAGACTAACATACTTTGATTCATTTTAGGTTACTAAGTCAACCTAGAATCCTTCTATGTGAGAAAACTTGAATCCCCTAGCATATGCATGTCTAAGCGTATAAGAGAAAGAAAATACTCAATCAAGATCACCTCATATTGATTTTTCCCCCAAGTCCCTGATAATGATGGCTACAAGCCTTACTTTCAAACTTAACTTCATTCTATCATGATCCATGTCTAAATTACAAGCTTATTCAATCACATTGTTCATTAGAAAGTGATTATAGTCATACTTGATCATAAAGGGCTCAAAGGAAGTAAACAAGTCATCCTTTGAAGCTAAGCACTTTTCATCTTTTGTAGGAAAATCCTAACTTTACAAGTCAAGATCCTTCCTATTCAATCAAGTCTAGTTCAATTCATACTTAGATGATCCTAACTATGATCAATTAGTATTCAAGACATTGAAATAGGAAGATCACTTTAGAACCTTCAATTTTGCCTTTAATGGCATAAACCCACAAAGATCACATTCATCAACTTAGATTAGGGTTCGTCATAGAAATCACATTAATTCATCACAATATCATTAAAAAAAGATAATTCAATCATAACTGGATGTTATCCACTAGATTGGAATCACATCCAAGCCCTACCCACAATGCAATCACAACCCTAGCTAGAATTGGGTTTTTGAGTTGACAATTGGGGGGAAACTATGGGGGCTCTAAGGGTGAAAGAACCCATGGATGATTAAGCTTCACTTACCTTTAATAAATGCCCTAAACAAAGCTCGAAATCAATGGAGAATCGACCTAGATGTTGCCCCTCTTCGTCTTCTTCTTCTTTTCTTCTAGAGAGAGAATTTCTTGAGAGTAATTTGAGAGTTCTAAGATGAATGAGCTAAAGTTATCAGTTTAGGGTTTATTAAATATTTATAAGAGGTTAATTAACTAACTAATCGCCCCTCCTAACCCCTAAACTAATTACTAAACTAACCCTCAACTCCTCACTTAAAACTAAATTACCAAAAATTGGCAGCATTCAGGACTCCCCATCCACGGACCGTGGATGGGTTGATTGGGCGTGGTTTGGGTCCGTCATTTGGACATGAGGCTCAAATGTTGCAAGCCAACTCAGGCATGACCTACGCCCATGACCTACAGGGCGTAGGTTGATCTACTGGGCGTGAATTGAGTTCGTGAACCAAGCTGTTATGATAGCTTTTTGGGCAGTGTTAGGGTCCTCCTCAAGGACCCTTTGGGTGGTCCTTGAGGTGTCGTACCCGGACGTTTAACCCCTAAACATGTCATTCTAAGTACATGAGTCATTTCTATGAGTTTTAACCCTTATACAACACTCCAAACCTCCACTACAAGACTTTACAACACACTAGTTCAACTCACTAGTTTCTGAGGTGTTACATTATCCCCCACTTGGGAACATTCATCCTCGAATGACACTTTAAACACTTCATAAAGTCTAAAATCTAACTTAGCAGCCCATTATGCATGAATCACATCCAATGCACATAATCAAGGAAGAACTTCAATCCCACAAACTAGGCATGCTTATAATCAACTCATGAAGTCTATATGCAATCCTATTCAAAGCACTACCTTATGTGTCTAATGCATATAAATCATTTCTACTAAGACCTAAGCAATTTCATGAACATGCATATAAGGAAATCATGGCAACACATAAAGCACACAACAATCCTACTATCGGCACATTATCCCCCACTTGGGAGTAAGCCTACACAAACTTTTCTAAACATCATGCATACTAAAAACAACTTCAAATCCAACATAACAAGTCACAAAAGACAAGAAATCTGGAAATTTTACTAAAGCATTAAACACATACCGAAAGCGACATGAGGAGATCACTCTTGATCTTCTCTAGATTGGAGAGCATAAAACCTATTCTTCTTTTGAGGCTCCACATCCCCACTACTAGAGACAACTTTCTTACCTTCTTTTCTTGTAACCTTAGCCTTAGGGCAATCTTTCATCATGTGGCCACTCTCACCACAACTAAAGCAACCCTCTCTACCGACCAAGCACCTACCCTCATGTCTCTTACCACACCTAGCACAAGAGGGTCATATAGACTCATTACTCATCCCGTGTGTCCTAGGGGTAGACACCCTCTCATCCTTATATTTAGGAGCATTAGAAAATCCTTGTCTGGAAAACTTTTGTTGATTCTTAGAACGACCATGTCCATCGGACCCATCATGAAAAGACTTATCACCTTCCAACCAAGACCTTTTCCTTTCTCTAGCTCTCTCCTTCTTGAGTTTTGACTCTTCTATTTGTTGGGCAAACACCATAAGGCGTGAGATATCCATATCATCAACAAGCATTACCATACGGCATTCTTCTTCTACCAACTCTGATGTAACACCCCAACCCTTATGGAGAGAGAGAAATGATAGATGTTTTGAAAATAGGGACAACAACCTGCAGGAAGTCAAGCTTAAATGTATTTTGCTGTTCTGTTTTTGGTGTATAAATGTCTACTCCAATGAGACTGAGTCAATCATAGATGTTTTAGGGTCCATCTAGATCCTGGTTTAGCATTGGAAAGACTAATCTTTTTCTTCTTTTTTGTAAATATGGTTTTTCAGTACTACCTAAGTACTGACTGAAATACAAATGTTACTAGTGTCAAAAAAAGTTTATGCAGATCAGATTCACATGTTCTTCATTATTTAGATGGTTAGAAGAAGGGAAATTAACACATATATGTGTTATTCGATTTCAAGACTATGAAATATTTACAGTTTCTTGTCAGTTATGGATGTTGGGAGAACATGAAAAAGTTCATTTTAGTGTTCAATTTAGTCTAGTTCCTGCTTATTTTGGGGGATATCTAGGCATCTTCTCAGATATGCCGATGATTTAGCTGTCAAGCAAGTAATTTACCCCAAATGGGAAAAGGTTACCCTCTGAAATGAGGCAAAACAGTGAGTGAAATTTTCTGTAAAGGGTGGCTTCCCCTCTCTGTTGCGCCACTGATTTTCCTCCATTATAAAACAAACAACAACCCTTGTTTATGAAAAAGCAAACACTGTAAAAACCAAAATGGTTTTAACATGTATACTCTAAGATCTTTATATTTCTTCTGTGTGTTTGTCTTACGTTGTTGACTGTTGATGAAATGTACATAAATACACATTGATGATGATTTTTCTATTTCTGGGTTAATCAATTTGGGCACTGAGATTATCCAATACGTATCTTGGTGTGACGACCCGATATGGCTTGTTATTGCTGCTTCTGTCTCTTGCATGCAAACGGTGTTTGCAGCCATGGCGTGATTGACTTCTGTTTTCCTTATCATATCATACATCTGATCCCCATTACCTTGAAAAGAAAGCGAGAGACAAAAACTTTTCGTGATTCAATTTTGAGATATGTTGAACGTGCGATATTCTACTACAAGCTATAAATCATCTAGCAGTCCTAATGTGTAATCTTTTTTTTTTCAGTATCAGGTGAGCATAGCCTAGAAAGAAAGAAGAATGAGGCATCGGAGAGATTGGGATTTTCTGTAAAGGGTGGTTGCCCCTCTCTACTCTGCCCATGATTTCTCCATTGATAACTAAAAATTCCAACAGCCCTACGAAATATACAAGAAAATAATAAAATAATAATAATACCATGAGAGATGATTCTGTGTGGATGACCAGCTCGGACGTTCTGGTGATTTCTCTTTGCGATGAACTTCTCTATGTGGAAGACCGTCTCAGACATTCTGGTGACTTATTTCTGCTTTAAATTTAAACTGGACGATTGTTTATGCATATGCATGATTCTTGTGTCTATAATGCATTGTGCACATGTTTCGATTGTGCTAGTTTGGTCCTCACTGGCTGTTTTCCAATGCAATTCAAACAGAGTTACACACTCATAAAGTCAGCAAGAGGAAACAATGAGGCGATCATAATAGTTTTGCTGAGCTCTTTAAGTCGGGCATTAGAGTTCTGTAGCTGGTGTCTTGGCGGGGCAATCTGAATTTCTGCGAATTTACAGCTATGCTGAGCACAAAGAACTGAAACCCCATGACATAATCAGAGCCTCTTGCATTATTTCTCCATTACCAAAACTAACAGCCCTCTGCTAGTACTTTTCCTTTGTTTCACTATAGAAAATAAAGAAAACATTAACATCAGCAGCAACAGTAGTAGTTGGACCTCATTGTGATTAATTAGCTCTGGTCCAAAGCACCTCAAAGTTCCTTGTCACAATCACAAGGCCGTCCCCATGAGAATTCAATTTAGAACATTTAATATAAGGAGGTAGTGCAAGACTCAAACTTATTCATTGTATGATAGCCTGCATTGAATCTCCTTTTGTTTTTATCAACTCAAATAAGGAACATATACAATATATTTTTTATTTTATGATAGAATATGTTAAATAATTCGAATAATGTTAAGTTATTTTCAAAGGTTTTGCATCACTTTTAATGTGAAGTAATGTGTATCTCTCCACCCCTAATCTTCCAGCATACTTGTTTCTTTTGTTTAGCTTGTTAATGTTATTAAAACCTTTTTCTGCTCAGCCTCCCAAACTTAAATCTCCAATAAAAGAAGTTGATGTATGTGTCCTTAACAAATTGCAGGTGGTCTCTGTGTTTTGTTGATGCATTTTTTGTTAAATGTGAGATTTTTGTCGTTGTAGGATGGTGATGCTGAATATTCATTGGTTGTAAACTTGAAAAGGTTGGATGATGATCTTCAATTGTCATGGAAAATTTCATCGAAAGCTTGCATAATGATCCTGCAGAAACTTCCACAAGGCTTAGCTCGAGTGGAAAAAGGTGGAGGATTTGTGGCTTAGGTCACAGGTTCAATCCCCACACCACGCAAAGCAAAGCCCAGTATTTAAGTGGAGAAGGGTAGAGGGGTGGGCCCATTATCCATCGAGTTTAGAAGGCTAGGAATGGTCCAAAGGGCGGGTCACAGACGGATTTCTCGGTTACAAAAAAAAAAAGATCTTGCAGAGACTTTCGAGAACTTCAGAAATATTGATGACAAGGTGGGTATACTGTAGTTTGAAAAATTCTATTTTTTCTGTTGTTTTGCCAATACTCAACCTCTTTGGCTTACTGTTTAGGTTATTGGATTTCTTCTTCTTAACATGCATCTGCATGTTTGCAGGCTACACTCTATCTTAAACTCTGGAACAGTGTTGGAACAATCTTCATCTTCCATATCTACAAGCGCAGTGCATTGGTTGATCTACTTGAGTCCTTCCTGAATACTAAATCTACGGAAGGTCTTCGTGCAAGTCAACTTGCATGTAGGGTAAGCATTATTCCAATATTTCTAGGTTCACTATCTCCTATTAGTGCCTTCTCTGTTCTCTTTTTGTTAATTGAGTTTGTTGTTTTTCTAGGTATATGTTGTGTTTTTTTTCTGAACAGTGGTGGCTGTTCAGGAAAACAACCCTTGCATCATCCACGGAGCTAGAAGCTTTGGTGTACTCATCAGATATATGCAACGGTAGTAGCTTCTAGTCTTGGGAAAGTGATGATGGATGCCCTTATTTCCATGCCTATGGAATTGAGAAAATCATGTGGACCTGAAGTATGTGGTATCCCTCAATGGATCAGATGGGAAAAAGCTTGAACTACTTCCTAGGGCACTAGATACTGTTTTAGGGAGTGAAATAACATAGCTTGGTGGATTGCTGTCATATAGGTAATACTTCTTATTTCATTTAATAGAAAGATCTATTTTTGTCACACTTCTTGTGATTCATCAATTAGTGTGTTCCAACTTAGCAGAACTACTCTGCTACTTCCACTTATGTTTTATAATGCTAATTGTGCTTAGGTGTAAATGTTCTAGGTGATACAACCAAAGAGAAATAACGTACCTTAAAAAATGAGGAACACATGATGTAGGGATGTCATAATTTTTTCCTCCAACACAAGCACACACCCCTTTCATCCTAAATTCGATATCCTTGTTTAAGTCTGTCATAGTCTTTAATTATTTCTATGAACATGAGGATATGCTCTTGCAAATGAGTTGTCTGCTCAATTGAGTGGACATTACATTGATACATAAAAATAGTATGTAGTTTTGGTTTGAGTAGTATCTCCTCACAACTTTCAGTGAATCTAGTCTTTTAGTGGCTCAAATTTGTTTGAAAGAAGTTAGAAGTTACTGTATAATTTCTGAATTTGTCCCGTATTTCCCTGTGGTTTTTAGTATTAATGCTATAATACAATTATCTGGTGTTTGGTTAGACTATTATTTTCTAGAACTTGCCTTTATAGGCATTTTCTATTTTTATTGATTTGACAGCTATATTCGTATTTTATCATAGGAAAACTTAAGGAGGGTCTCCTTCTTATCATGCATCCTTGAGTTTGTTCCGTGTTTGAAGAAAATATTCACTTGAAAATTATGTCTTCATAGGATTAAAACGTATCCTGTCTATGCTCTTGGAAGAAGAGGTATCGGCTGAATTAAGTGATGATGATGCAACAAACCTAATTCGGCTACTTTTTGCGTCAACTAGGAAGGCAGTTTTGGAGAAGATTGTTCCTGTTTGTGATAATAAAAAGAAATATCACACCAAAGCACAAAAGGTGAGGTTCTTTAGTTCTTGTTGTTGATACTCTCTGAGATTCTTACTAAATGTAATATTTTTGCTTCAAACTCATCGTTTACACCTGAGAATGGATTCCAAGAAACAGCTTGTGAAACAATAAGTTGGTGATATTTCCGCAACCTGGTAGATCTGTACTGTTTTAGCGATGTCTTTGTGCTACATTTTTTCTTGAACTGCATGCTTGTCTTGAATCAAGTCAGTTGGTCAAATACATCCAGATTACTTACTAGTATTATTTAGTTGAAGAGGTGTCATTTTTGTATATTTACATGTTACCATCTTTAACATTTTTCATTAAGACGTTTTATTATAGTTGGAGTTTGATAATAGAGTGAGCGGGCAGTCAGATAATTTATGTACCATGGAACATAGACGGTAACTGTGTCTGTCCTAGCCCAACAAGAACTTCCAGGATTTGTTTTCTTAATAAAGTCAACATAGTCACATAATCTAGAGAATTCCAGATTCCAATCACCCATGAACTAACTTATTACCTTGTACTTGGCTCTATAACAAACAATCCTCCCTACATACAAACCCAACTGATCCCTTACCAATTCTTGAATATCCCAAATTTTTATGTTAGGTTGAGCTACAATCCTATCTTGAAATTTATGTGCAATGTGAGTTGTTCTTGTTTTTAGTAGGGCAGCGATGAAATTGGTGGTACTTCTTCACAATAAAGTGATCAGAATTCCTGTTAGTGCTTGCATATATCTCCCATTTGCATTGTATTTTGCTTTTACATTTGACTATAATTCTGTGCTTCTCATTAGGCTTAAGTTTGAGTGGCACTTTGTCCTGTACAACATAAGATTGCACAGCTTTTCTAAATTGCACAACACTCTCAATCTTTCCGTGGTTCAATTTTGAGATGTGTTGAACCTGCGATATCTCTAATACAAGTTATAAATCATCTTGCAGTCCTAATGTGTAATCTTATTTGTTCAGTATCAGCTGACCATAGCTTAGAAAGTAAGAAGAATGAGGCATCTAAAAGATTGGTATTTTCTATAAAGGGTAGATTCCCCTCCCTACTCTGCCCATGATTTCTCCATTGATAACTAAAAAGACCAACAGCCCTTCGAAATATATAGGAAAATAATAAAATAATAATAATACTGTGAGAGATGATTCTCTATGTGGATGACCAGCTCGGATGTTCAGGTGATTTCTCTTTGCGTTGAACTTCTCCGTGTGGATGACCATCTCAGACATTCTGGTGACTTATTTTGCTTTAAATTGAAACTAGACGACTGTTTATGCATATGCATAATTCTTGTGTCTATAATGCATTGTGCACATGTTTCGGTTGTGCTAGTTTGGTCCTCATTGGGTGTGTTTCAATGTAATTTAAACAGAGTTACACGCTCTTTGAATTGTGCATATACAAGAGGAAACAATGAGGCTTTGATGATAGTTTCGCTGAGCTCTTTGAATTGGGGATTAGAGTTCTGTAGCTGGTGTGTCTTGGCAGGGAAATCTGTATTTCTGTAAATTTGCAGCTATGGCTGGGCACAAAGAACTGAAACTTCATGACATAATCTGAGTCTCTTGCATTGTTTCTCCAGTGCCAAAACTAACAGCCCTCTTCTTGTCCTTTCCCAATCTTTCACTTTAGAAAACAAAAAGAGCATTAACATCAACAACAGTAGTAGTTGGACCTCAATTTAGAATATTTAATATGAGAAGGTAGTGCAAGACTCAAACTGATTCATTGTATGATGGCCTTCATTGAATCTCCTTTTATTTTGATCAACTCAGATAGAGAGCATATGAAGTAATTTTTTTATTTTATGACAGAATATGATAGCATTCGAATTCCTTTTATTTTGATCAACTCAGATAGAGAGCATATGAAGTAAATTTTTTATTTTATTACAGAATATGTCAAATAATTCGAATAATGTACAGCGACTTTCAGAGCTTTTGCATCACTTTTAATGTGAAGTAACGTGTATCTCTCCACCTCCAAGCAGAAGAAGTTTAAAATCAAGACAAAAG
Source organism: Solanum acaule (assembly GCA_036250505.1). NCBI lineage: Eukaryota > Viridiplantae > Streptophyta > Magnoliopsida > Solanales > Solanaceae > Solanum > Solanum acaule. The sequence goes on along the minus strand of JAJOOR010086702.1, from coordinate 9,973 downwards.
CTAAGAGTGAGTTTTCCTGTTACCCCATTTTCTCCTCTGGTTTCACGACCACCACACACACTCACTTCTCTTCCTTTCTTTCTTTGTCCGTACGAAGCTAAGAGAAAACCAAAGCAAATAAAACCTCCATTTTAATTTCATCCCTCTTTTCCACTTTGAAGAAAATCTAGGGTTTCTGCTGTGGAGTTTGAATAAACGGTCCTCATATCGGTTGTATGTTTCTTGGAGTTACCTCTGGACCTACAAGCAGTAGAAGATTCAGGACTTTTTTTGTCGAAACTTTATGGGTTTTCTTTTTCAACTTTGTATTATTCCAAGTTTATGCAGATCAGATCCACATGTTCTTCATTATTTAGATGGTTAGAAGAAGGGAAACTAACATATATATATGTGTTATTCGATTTCAAGACTATGAAATATTTACAGTTTCTTGTCAGTTATGGATGTTGGGAGAACATGAAAAAGTTCATTTTAGTGTTCAATTTAGTCGAGTTCCTGCTTATTTTGGGGGATTTATAAGGTCATCTCAGATATGCCGATGATTTAGCTGTCAAGAAAGTAATTTACCCCAAATGGGAAAAGGTTACCCCCTGAAATGAAGCAAAACAGTGAGTGGAATTTTCTGTAAAGGGTGGTTGCCCCTCTCTGTTATGCCATTAATTTTCCTCCATTATAAAACAACCAACAACCCTTGTTTATGAAAAAGCAAACATTGTAAAAACCAAAATGGTTTTAACATGTATACTCTAAGATCTTTATATTTCTTTTGGGTGTTTGTTTTACGTTGCTGACTGTTGATGAAGTACAAAAATACACAGTGATGATGATTTTTCTATTTCTGGGCTAATCAAATTGAGCATTGAGATTATCCAATACGTATCTTGGTGTGACGACCCGGTATGGCTTGTTATTGTTGCTTTTGTCTCTTGCATGCAACCGGTGTTTGCAGCCATGGCGTGATTGACTTCTGTTTTCCTTATCATAGCATACATCTGATCCCAATTTCCTTCAAAAGAAAGAGAAAGAAAGAATCTTTCCGTGATTCAATTTTAAGATATGTTGAACGTGCGATATTCTACTCCAAGCTATATAAATCATCTTGCAGTCCTAATGTTTAATCTTTTTTGTTCAGTGTCAGAGCTGAGCATAGCCTTGAAATAAAGAATAATGAGGCATCAGAGAGATTGGGATTTTCTGTAAAGGGTGGTTGCCCCTCTCTACTCTGCCCATGATTTCTCCATTGATAACTAAAAAGACCAACAGCCCTTCGAAATATACAAGAAAATAATAAAATAATAATAATACCATGAGAGATGATTCTGTATGGATGACCAGCTCGGACGTTCAGGTGATTTCTCTTTGCATTGAACTTCTCCGTGTGGATGACCATCTCAGACATTCTGGTGACTTATTTTTGCTTTAAATTTTAACTAGACGACTGTTTATGCATATGCATGATTCTTGTGATGCATTGTGCACATGTTTCGGTTGTGCTAGTTTGGTCCTCACTGGGTGTGTTCCAATGCCATTCAGACAGAGTTACACGGTCATAAAGTCAGCAAGAGGAAACAATGAGGCGATGATGATAATTTTGCTGAGCTCTTTTAGTCGGGCATTAGAGTTCTGTAGCTGGTGTCTTGGCGGGGCTATCTAAATTTCTGCGAATTTGCAGCTATGCTGGGGACAAAGAACTGAAACCCCATGACATAATCTGAGCCTATTGTATTATTTCTCCATTACCAAAACTAACGGCCCTCTTCTAGTACTTTTCCTTTTTTTCACCTTAGAAAACAAAGAAAACATTAACATCAGCAGCAACAGTAGTAGTTGGACCTCATTGTGATTAATTAGCTCTGATCCAAAGCACCTCAAAGTTCCTTGTCACAATCACTAGGCCGTCCCCATGATAATTCAATTTAGAACATTTAATATGAGGAGGTAGTGCAAGACTCAAACTGATTCATTGTATGATAGCCTGCATTGAATCTCCTTTTGTTTTTATCAACTCAAATAGAGTGCATATACAATATATTTTTTATTTTATGGCAGAATATGTTAAATAATTCGAATAATGTTCAGTGATTTTCAGAGCTTTTGCATCACTTTTAATGTGAAGTAATGTGTATCTCTCCACCCCTAATCTTCCAGCATACTTGTTTCTTTTGTTTTGCCTGTTATTATCATTAAAACCTTTGTCTGCTCAACCTCTCCTAGCGCAGCCTCGCAAACTTAAATCTGCAATAAAAGAAGTTGTTGTATGTGCCCTTAACAAATTGCCTGGGGATTCTGTGTTTTATTAATGCATTTTTTGTTAAATGTGAGATTTTTGTTGTTGTAGGATGGTGATGCTGAATATTCACTGCTTGTAAACTTGAAAAGGTTTGATGATGATCTTCAATTGTCATGGAAAATTTCATCGAAAGCTTGCATAATGATCTTGCAGAAACTTCCCCAAGGCTTAGCTCGAGTAGAAAAATGTGGAGGATTTGTGGCTTAGGTCACAGGTTCAATCCCCACACCATGCAAAACGAAGCCCGGTATTTAAGTGTTGAAGGGTAGAGGGGCGGGCCCATTATACACTGAGTTTAGAAGGCTATGATTGGTCCAAAGGGGCAGTCACCGAAGGATTTCTCAGTTATAAAAAAAAAGATCTTGCACAGACTTTTGAGAACTTCAGAAGTATTGACGACAAGGTGGGTGTACTGTAGTTTGAAAATTTCTTTTTTTCTGTAGTTTTGCCAAGACTCAACTTCTTTTTCTTACAATTTAGGTTATTGGATTTCTGTTTCTTAACATGCATCTGCATGTTTGCAGGCTACACTCTATCTTAAACTCTGGAACAGTCCTGGAACAATCTTCATCTTCCTTATCTTCAAGCGCAGTGCATTGTTTGATCTACTTGAGTCCTTCCTGAATACTAAATCTACGAAAGGTGTTCGTGCAAGTCAACTCGCACGTAGGGTAAGCATTATTCCAATCTTTCTAGGTTCACTTATCTGCTGTTAGTGCCTTCTATGTTCTCTTTTGGTTAATTGAGTTTGTTGTATTTTTTGGTCTAGGTTGTGTTATTTTTTCAGGACAGTTGTGGCTGTTCAGGAAAGCATCCCTTGCATCATCCACGGAGCTAGAAGCTTTGGTGCACTCATCAGATATATGCAATGGCAGCAGCTTCTGAACTTGGGAAAGTGATGATGGATACCCTTATTTCCATGCATATAAAATTTAGAAAATCCTATGGACTTAAAGTGGCTGGTATCCTTCAAAGGAACAGATGGGAAAAAACTTGAACTACTTCCTAGGGCACTAGATATTGTTTTAGGCAGTGAAATGGCAGAGCTTGGTGGATTGCTGTCATACAGGTAATACTTCTTATTTCATTTAATAGAAAGATCTATTTTTGTCACACTTCTTTTGATTCATCAGTTAGTGTGTTCCAACTTACCAGAACTACTCTGCTACTTCCACTTATGTTTTATAATGTTAGTTGTTCTTAGGTGTAAATGTTCTAGGTGATACAACCACAGAGAAATAACGTACCTTAAAAAATGAGGAACACATAATGCAGGGATGTCATATTTTTTCCCACCAATACAAGCACACACCCTTTTCATCCTAAATTCGATATCCTAGTTTAAGTCTGTCATAGTCTTTAATTATTTCTATGAACATGAGGATATGCTCTTGCAAATGAGTTGTCTGCTCAATAGAGTGGACATTACATTGCAACATGAAAATAGTATGTAGTTTTGGTTAGAGTAGTATCTCCTCACAACTTTCAGTGAGTCTAGTCTTTTAGTGGCTCAACTTTGTTTAAAAGACATTAAAGTTACTGTATAATTTCTGAATTTGTCCCATATTTCCCTGTGGATTTTAGTATTAATGCTATAATACAATTATCTGTAGTTTGGTTAGACTATTATTTTCTACAACTTGCCATTATAAGCATTTTCTATTTTTATCGATTTGACAGCTATATTCTTATTTTATAATAGGAAAACTTATGAAGGTTCTCCTTCTTATCATGGATCCTTGAGTTTGTTCCGTGTTTGAAGAAAATATTCACTTGAAAATTATTTCTTTACAGGATTGAAACGTATCCTGTCTATGCTCTTGGAAGAAGAGCTATCAGCTGAATTAAGTGATGAAGATGCAACAAACGTAATTCGGCTACTTTTTGCATCAACTAGGAAGGCAGTTTTGGAGAAGATTGTTCCTGCTAGTGATAATAGAAAGAAATATCACACCATAGCACAAAATGTGAGGTTCTTTAGTTCTTGTTGTTGATACTCTCTGAGACTCTTACTAAATGTTAGATTTTTGCTTCAAACGTCATCGTTTACACGTGAGAATGGACTCCAAGAAAGTGCTTGTGAAACTATAAGTTGGTGATATTTCTGCAACCTGATAGATATGTTATATTTTAGCGGTGTATTTGTGCTGCAATTTTTCTTGAACTGTATGCTTGTCTTAAATCAGGTCAGTTGGTCAAATACATCCATATTACTTACTAGTATTATTTAGTGGAAGAGGTGCCATTTTTTTATATTTTCATGTTACCATCTTTAACATTTTTCTAACAACATTAAGACATTTTATTAAAGTTGGTGGTTGATAATAGAGTGATCAGTCAGATCATTCATTACCATGGAACATAGATGGTAACTGTGTCTGTCCTAATCCAACAAGAACTTCCAGGATTTGTCTTCTTAATAATGTCAGCATAGTCACATAATCTAGAGAATTCCAGATTCCAATCACCCATGAACTGACTCATTACCCTGCACTTGGCTCTATAACTAACAGTCCTACCTACATAAAAACCCAACTGATCCATTACCATTTCTTGAATATCTTAATGTTTTATGTTAGGTTGAGATACAATCCTATCTTGAAATTTATGTGCAATGTACACAGAAGTGCATAAGTTGTTCTTGTTTTTAGTTGGGCTGCGATGAAATGGGTGGTACTTCTTCACAATAAAGTCACCAGAATTCCTGTCGGTGCTTGCATATATCTCCCATTTGCATAGTATTTTTCTTTTACATTTTACTCTTATTCTGTGCTTCTCATTAGGCTTAAGTTCGAGTTACAGTTTGTTGTCTACAGCATACGATTGCACAGCTAAGAGTGAGTTTTCCTATTTCTCCCTTTTCTCCTCTGGTTTCACGACCACCACACACACTCACTTCTCTTCCTTTCTTTCTCTGTCCGTACGAAGTTGAGAGAAAACCAAAGCAAATCAAACCTCCATTTTAATTTCATGCCTCTTTTCCACTGTAAACAAAATCTACGGTTTCTGCTTTGGAGTTTGAACTAAATTTCCTCATCTCTATTGTCTGTTTCTTGGAGTTACCTCTGGACTGACAAGCAGTAGAAGATTGAGAACCTTTTATGTCGAAACTTTATGGGTTTTCTTTTTCTACTTTGTATTATATTAAGTTTATGCGGATCAGATCCACGTGTTCTTCATTATTTAGATGGTTAGAAGAAGGGAAACTAACATATATATATATATGCTATTAGATTTCAAGACTTGGAAATATTTACAGTTTTTTGTTAGTTTTGGATGTAGGGAGAACATGTAAAGGTTCATTTTAGTATAGTTCCCGCTTATTTTGGGGGATTTCTAGGGTCTTCTCTGATATGCCGATGCTTTAGCTATTAAGCCAAGTAATTTACCCCAAATGGGAAAAGGTTACCCCTGAAATAAGGCAAAACAGTGAGTGGGATTTTTTGTAAAGGGTGGTTGCCCCTCTCTATTGCGCCACTGATTTTTGTCCATTATAAAAAACCAACAGCCCTTGTTTATGAAAAAGCAAACACTGTAAAAACCAAAATGGATTTAACATGTATACTCTGAGATCTTTGTATTTCTTCTGAGTCTTTGTTTTACGTTGTTGACTGTTGATGAAATGTAAATAAAGAAACAGTGATGATGATTATTCTATTTCAAGGCATATAAATTTGGGCATTGAGATTTTCCAATACGTATCTTGGTGTGGCGACCCGGTATGGCTTGTTATTGCTGCTTCTGTCTCTTGCATGCAACTGGTGTTTGCAGCCATTGCGTGATTGAGTTTAGTTTTTCCTTATCATAGCATACATTTGATCCACGTTTCTTTGAAAAGAAAGAGACAGAAATATTGTTTTCGTGGTTCAATTTTGAGATATGTTGAATCTGCTATTTTCTACTACAAGCTATAAATCATCTTGCCGTCCTAATGTGTAATCTTATTTGTTCAGTATCAACTGAGCATAGCCTAGAAAGAAAGAAGAATGAGGCATCAGAGAGATTGGGATTTTCTGTAAAGGGTGGTTACCCCTCTCCATTCTGCCCATTATTTCTCCATTGATAACTAAAAAGACCAACACCCCTTCGAAATATACAATAAAATAATTTTAAAAAAATAATACCATGAGAGATGATTCTGTGTGGATGACCAGCTCGGACGTTCTGGTGATTTCTCTTTGCGTTGAATTTCTCCGTGTGTATGACCATCTCAGACATTCTGGTGACTTATTTTTGCTTTAAATTTAAACTAGACGACTGTTTATGCATATGCATAATTCTTGTGTTTATAATGCATTGTGCACATGTTTCGGTTGTGCTAGTTTGGTCCTCACTAGGTGTCTTCCAATGCAATTCAAACAGAGTTACACGCTCATAAAGTCAGCAAGAGGAAACAATGAGGCGATGATGGTAGTTTTTCTGAGCTCTTTGAGTCGGGAATTAGAGTTCTGTAGCTGGTGACTTGGCGGGGCAATCTGAATTTCGGGGAATTTGCAGCTATGCTGGGATCAGAGAACTGAAATCCCCATGACATAATCTGAGCCTCTTGCATTATTTCTCCATTACCAAAACTAATGGCCCTCTTCTAGTCCTTTTCCTTTCTTTCACTTTAGAAAACAAAGAAAGCATTAGCATCAACAGAAGCAGTAGTAGTTGGACCTCATTGTGATTAATTAGCTCTTCTCCAAAGCACCTCAAAGTTCCCTGTCACAATCACCAGGCCGTCCCCATGAGAATTCAATTTAGAACATTTAATATGAGGAGGTAGTGCAAGACTCAAATTGATTCATTGTCTGATAGCCTGCATTGAATCTCCTTTTGTTTTTATTAACTCAAATAGAGTATATATGAAGTATATTTTTTATTTTATGACAGAATATTTTAAATAATTCGAATAATATTCGGTGATTTTTAGAGCTTTTGCATCACTTTTTATGTGAAATTAGTGTATCTCTCCACCCCCAATTTTCCAGCATACTTGTCTCTTTTGTTTAGCTAGTTAATGTCATTAAAACCTTTGTCTGCTCCAGCCTCTCCTAGCTCAGCCTCTTAAATTTAAATCTGCAATAAAAGAAGTTTCTGTATGTGCCCTTAACAAATTGAAGGGGACTGTGTGTTTTATTGATGCATTTTTGTTAAATGTGCAATTTTTGTTGTGGCAGGATGGTGATGTTGAATATTCACTGCTTGTATACTTGAAAAGGTTTGATGATGATCTTCAATTGTCAATGTAAATTTCCATCGAAAGCTTGCATAATGATCTTGCAGAAACTTCCCCCAAGGCTTAACTCGAGTGGAAAAAGGTGGAGGATTTGTGGCTTAGGTCACAGGTTCAATCCCCATACCATACAAAGCGAAACCCGGTATTTAAGTGGAGAAGGGTATAGGGGAGGGCCCATTATCAACTGAGTTTAGTAGGCTATGATTGGTCCAAAGGGCGGGTCACAGACGGATTTCTCGGTTATCAAAAAAAAAAAGATCTTGCAGAGACTTTCGAGAACTTCAGAAGTATTGATGACAAGGTGGGTATACTGTAGTTTGAATTTTTTTTTTTATGTAGTTTTGCCAATACTCAACTTCTTTGGCTTACTGTTTAGGTTATTGGATTTCTGCTTCTTAATAGGCATCTGCATGTTTGCAGGCTACACTCTATCTTAAACTCTGGAACAGTGTTGGAACAATCTTCATCTTCCTTATCTCCAAGGGCGCAGTGCATTGTTTAATCTACTTGAGTCATTCCTGACTACTAAATCTCCGGAAGGTCTTCGTGCAAGTCAACTTACATTTAGGGTAAGCATTATTCCAAACTTCTAGTTTCACATATCTCCTGTTAGTGCCTTCTATGTTCTCTTTTGGTTAATTGAGTTTGTTGTTGTTCTTGGTCTAGGTTCTATTATTTTTTCAGAACAGTGGTGGCTTTTCAGGAAAGCAACCCTTGCATCATCCAAAGAGCTAAAAGCTCATTCATCAGATATATGAAACGGCAGCAGCTTCTAGTCTTGGGAAAGTGATGATTGATGCCCTCATTTCCATGCATATGGAATTGAGAAAATCCTATGGACCTGAAATGTCTGGGATTTCTCAATGGATCAGATGGGAAAAACTTGAACTACTTCCTAGGGCACTAGATACTGTTTTAGGCAGTGACATGAGAGAGCTTGGTGGATTGTTGCCATATAGGTAATACTTCTTATTTCATTTAATAGAAAGATCTATTTTTGTCACACTTATTTTGATTAATCAGTTAGTGTGTTCCAACTTACCAGAACTACTCTGGTACTTCCACTTATGTTTTATAATAGTAGTTGTGCTTAGGTGTAAATGTTCTAGGTGATACAACCAAAGAGAAATAACGTACCTTAAAAAATGAGGAACACATGATGCAGGGATGTCATTATTTTTTCCACCAATACAAGCACACACCCTTTTCATCCTAAATTCGATATCCTAGTTTAAGTCTGTCATAGTCTTTAATTATTTCTATGAACATGAGGATATGCTCTTGCAAATGAGTTGTCTGCTTCATAGAGTGGACATTACATTGATACATGAAAATAGTATGTAGTTTTGGTTAGAGTAGTATCTCCTCACAACTTTCAGTGAGCCTAATCTTTTAGTGGCTCAACTTTGATAAATACAGATAACTCTCGGATAGAGTATTTGAACGGAAAGATCCATTAGATAATGAACTATTGGTTCTAAGCCTTCTCTGACGATTAATCAACAATTCGAAGTGCTTTTCTTGCGTATTCTTGATAAACCAACGTTTATATATAGATGTAGGAGGATCTGTTTGCGAAATAAGAAGCCCCTTTGACATCTCTTCATCTGCAAATAATTCTCGATGTGAAAACACAGAGCCAGGGGGTTGCTCTAGGTACCTCGCTATTCGTGAACCTTGGCTTTCAGCTCTTTGCCCAAACTGATTGCCCCTAGACTCTTGAAACTGAAGTGGGGCACTAACTGTAGAGTAAGAAGATGATGGCCTAGGCTGTCTGTTAAAGAACCGAGGCCTAAACTGTCACGCCTCAGATCTGATTAGGACGGACAGGCACCCGATGTCTAAATGGCCCGGGAGAACCAACTTACAACCTGCACTTACCATACATTTAACTATGATAACTATGAAGCTATGACAAGCTTATATGCCCTGTAGTGATAAAAGACCGACATAGACAGGCCCAAAACTTATGTACAACACTTGGCCGTTGAGGCCATAATTGTTAAGAGACAAGACACAACCAAACTTTATACATTAGTCTACAAAGCCTCTACAAGATAGACAACCTTAGTTTAGGTCGGGACAAGGCCCCGCCTTACCCTTAACTACTATACGGTAACAAAATAGATGCCAAAGACTCGATTAAGCCCCGAATCAACTTGGAGCTCACCAATAGCAGCTGAGTGTCCTGTGCTCCTACTGGGGAGGTCTACTAGCTGGAGTACCTGTGGCTGCAACATGAAATGCAGCGTTCCCCGAGAGGGACGTCAGTACGAAGAATGTACTGAATATGTAAGGCAATAACCTATGTAAACAAGAGCTCAATTGAAATCAAGTATCAATATGTAACTGCATAGATTAGATTAAAGACCACCCTTGTTGCTGTTGTGGGATCATGTACATTATATTCTTTCCTGTAATTTTCTTTACATTGCGATCTCTGTAAAGCATGTGATACAAAT
>JAJOOR010086699.1:0-11623 GCA_036250505.1 Solanum acaule | reverse complement strand
TCCTTCGCGCAAAGCATAGAGAATTTATTCGCGTTATCTTTTCTAGTGAAAGATGGACGAGTTGTCATAGACGTGGATGAAAATGGAGCTCACTTTCTCAGTAAGATACCTCTCCGAATCTTTTGTTGACTGTGTTCGAGTTGTGGAAACAACCTCTTGCAGAAATGCAGGGTAAGGCTGCGTACAATAGACTCTTGTAGTCCAATCCTTCCCTGAACTCCACGCATAGCGTTGTTTTTTTTTTTCCCTTTCTTATGTTCTGCTCTTTTCAGCTCCAAGGAATGGTCCTGCTGCCAATTTAGTTAAGTCTGGTGAAGTAAAATACAGCCACTTTGTCTTCAGATTGGATTTTGCTGATTGGGAGGTAAGGAATCTCTACATTTGTGTCGTGTTTCTCTTTTACACGTACCTTAAGAACTCGTATTTTCAAGTTTCAATCAAATCTATGTCCAAACGCTAGCCTAGTTTAACAGGATCCTAGTGTGTTTTATGACATACATTCGCGATATTATGGATTTGATTTCTTTGTTAAACGAGCACTCGATGAACTTACCATATGGCATTGTTCATACAGTTGATGAAGAAAGCAGTAGCAGAAGGAGAAGAGTTGATGCCAAACAGGGAAATAAAGGCGAGTCCAGTCTTTACTGAAGCTAATAAACCAGACAAGGACATGTCGACGAATTCAGTCTATACTGAAGCTTATAAACTAGCTCCAGTTGATGGTTCTAGACTCAGATTACGTATCACTCGAGTCAAAATATTGTCAAGGAACCATGGTGAGGTTTTATGCGAAGGTTCAGATGTCGATAACTCACCTGAAATTGGCAATGGGAGGAGCCTGAAGAGGAAGTTGCTATGAACATATAGTTTTAGTTGTCCTTTAAACTGTCTATATATAGGCCATTTTGGTGTAAAGAAGAAATTGTATGCATTCTAACTGTCTTAGGATCAATTTTTTGTTCGTCAAATTAGTAGATAGTCAAGCGTTGTCTATTTGTCTTTGTTAGTAGTGTTATTATAGTTTTCTTTGTTTCAGTTATCGTAGTATTTGTTGTTGTTATTGTTCTCTTCTTCATTGTTTACAAAACATGACCTTTTTCACTCCTATACGTGTTTTTCATACCGGATTTTGATATACTATCTATCTATAATTTTGAAAATGGCACGCTTATCTCACTTTACGTTCATTTTCGCGATGAAAACATAGCCAACATAATAAGTAGGCAAAATAGCTAGGCGCCTACTCACTCCACGCCCTTGAATTAGTACTCATGAATGAATTGAGAAAGTCAACAACAGAAAGACTCGATTCTAACTTTAGAGTCGGTGCTAGTGTTGCCTGTGTGTAGGACCATACCTCACTCTTGTCCAAGGCGCTATAGGGGTTTTTCAAACAAACAGCTAGAAGTACTTGCTTCACACCTCGAGTTATAAATGAATTGAGAAAGCCAACAAAAAAACTCAACTCTTAACTTCATAGAGCCGGTGTTGTTGTTATCTATGCATAGGGCCATCTACCATTCTCATCTCAGCTTTCAATGGGCTGCTAAGGGGTTTTCAAATAAAACAGCTAGAAGAACTTGCTTCACACCTCGAGTTATAACACAGATCATCTCAGCCTCCAACGGGCTACTAGGGGTTTTCAAACAAAACAGCTAGAAGTACTTGCTTCACACCTCGAGTTATAACACAGATCATCTCAGCCTCAAACAGGCTGCTAGGGATTTTCAAACAAAACAGCTAGAAGTACTTGCTTCACACCTCGAGTTATAACACAGATCATCTCAGCCTCAAACGGGCTGCTAGAGGTTTTCAAACAAAACAGCTAGAAGTACTTGTTTTACACCTCGAGATATAACACAGAGATGAATTGAGAAAGCCAACAAAAAACCTCGACACATAACTTCATTCATCCCATGGTGTTGTTGTCTGTGCATAGGGCCATCCCCCATTCTCGTCTCAGCCTCCAACAGGCTGGTAAGGGGTTTTCGCTCTTTAAATAGATGACAGTGTTTTGCTGACGCCTTGTCAAACTTATCAACACAAGAGAAGTAGAGTTAAGGTTTCTATTTCAGCAAATATGGGTAGGGACACTATAGTGAAAGATGATTATAACTGGAAACTCATTACTTCTATTTACTCTAAAAAAGTGTCAATCATACAGCAGTAGATAATTTCACGAAAGCCGATGGCCGAGAACTTTTGGCTCTGACCATAAGAATGTTGTGAAAAAAAAAAACACAAATACAAACTCGTCTAACACGCGATATTTTCTATTCCGTGCTCTTGGGAATGTTGAGGTCTTTAAATATAGGACTGTCGACTCCCACGCCCATTGCATTCAAACCATTGTCAACATATATAACAGCACCAGTAATTGCTGAAGCGAGTGGTGATGCTAGGAATGCAGCTGTATTCCCTACTTCATCTACGACAAGTTTTTTCCCCAAAAGATATATTAACAACAGCCAAGTAGGATAAGGTAAGAGACAGTAAAGAAAACATTTTTAGTGAGAAATAACTTGTGGATGATTTTTACCTGCTGATAATTCTTTCTGGAGAGGCGCGTTGGCTATGGAGTAGTCAATCATCATATCTATGAAACCAATTGCTTTTGCAGCTCGACTTCGTAAAGGGCCTGGACAGTGATATGTTTCTCTTGTCAATAAAAGATTATGCACGAAAAGATGAGTTGGAACTATATACTGGAGTATGATTCCTTCGATTCTTGGTGGGATTCCGAGATTATTGTATAGTCCCTCCGTTTTTACTTTCCTTCTTAGTCTGTTCCAAATACAATACCTCTTTCTATATTTGGTAACTCTGAAATTTCAACATTCTACAAGGCATGTTAAGACCATAAGATTCAAGGGGTATTTTGGTACATTACACACATCTAGTTTAAGACCACAAGACTAGAAAACCTTCTTAAACTCTGTTGGTCAAGGTGTTTTGATGTAGAAACTAGAATCTGGGCATCTCGACATACGAAACACAATCAAGTTTAAATTGTATGAAGACCTCACACACAATGGTGGCAAACATCAACGAGAAAGCATTCCGTTTGACTAGACAAACAACTATTGACAGGAAGATAGGTGTATGAGATGATAACGAATGGGGTTTATACTGTTATACAACGGAAAATAACCATCATATATGTAACCATCCCTACAGAATAAAATACCTTGATACGATTTATAGTTAACAGTAGTAACTATGGATAATCTAACAGACAATGAACAGACAACATACCGGCAGATATTGTGTTCACCCTAACTTTCTGTTTTCTTCCAGCCTCGAAAGCAAGTACCTACATCATTAGAATGATCCCATTCAATAATTAGATGCAATAAAATGAGGGCTATTAGAGATTCAAGGGGCGAAAACCGTTTGGCTTTTCGTCTGATTTTCTTTTTTCGACTGGTATAGAATATAGAACAACTCACTCTGGTGTCACTCTCAAGTGCTGCTTTGGCAGAACTCATTCCCCCTCCATATCTGTACATGACACATTTCAACCGATGATTCCTCATAGGGGGGACACATTTAAAATTTGAAGTCTTAATGAACAACAAAACAAGAAAAGGGAAAGAATAATGTGTACCCAGGAATGATCCTCTCAGACGCAATATAGGTCAGAGAAATCGAAGAACCACCTGTTATAAAACCATTATTGATTTCAAAGGGAACATTTTGGGAAATTACATAATTGTAAAAATCGGCAAACAAGGGGGAATAAGATGGGAAACTAAATACATGCCTGGGTTCATAATTGGAAGGAAATGCTTTAGCAAAGATACGTAGGAATAACTTGATGCTGATATTGCTGCAAGGTATCCTTTCCTTGATGTCTCCAAAAGATGTTTAGTCACCTAATGGTTGAATGATTTCATGAAAAAGGATCACCGATAAAGAAGCACTGTTTTACAATTTCGAAAGATGATACCTCTGGCCCATTAGCAAGTGAATGGACAAGAATGTCGATGCTGCCAAAATCCTCCTTCACAGATTCTGCAACTTCCTATAAACAAGAGAAATCAGGTGTGAAGAAAATGCAACACTGATACAAACATCGGAGGTCGAAAAATTAATATCAGGAAGAGAAGACGTCCTGATACAAGCCTAATATGATAGCCACCACAAACAAAAGAATAACTGCAGCAGAGATAAGCAAAGTGGATAACTGAAATTTGTTTTATGCATGTATAATACTCCCTCCGATTCAATTTGTTTGTCTAGTTTTGACTTGACACGGAGTTAGAGAAAGTAAAGAAGACTTTTGAATCTTGTGGTCTTAAGCTAAACATATGTAGAATATACCAAATGCTCTTTAATCATGTGGTCTTAAACATGACATGTAGAAAGTTAGAATTAAAGAGTTGTCAAAAAACGAAAGAGACATTCTTTTTTAAATGGACCAAAAAGGAATGTAAGACAAACAAATTGAAATGGAGGGAGTAATAACTAATAACCATGGCGCTGCAGAAGCTGGGAGGGGCAGCACAACCATTAGTAGAAGTTCGGTGTATACTTGAGAAAAAAGCAATAGGAAGACGAACTTGGAACACTTAAATTGAGGTAAATTGATATTATTGGTCGTCTATCACTCTATCAGTTCACTCGACAGTCATGCACAACATGTTGTGCATATCTCCATCATGAATGTCTATAGATTCTTAAAAACGGTGGGAAAAAAAAGAACGCCTACAGTTTCAAGCACAAGCAGAGTTTGAAGATCACAACCACAAGGAAAATGTGAATGTGATAGATACTGCTGATACATGGGACTTTTAAGAAATGTTGATTCAATTGCTTTCAGTATGCAGAATCAAACCCTGAAAAGGTACCTCGAGAACAATCACGATGCATGTTTTACTTATTTTACTTTCTGGCAGTTACTCATTTTGTTCAGCATGCACAAAGAAATGTGAATGGGAGAAGTGAGAACTACATACCGAAACTGTCCACTTAGAAGAACCAGCATAACGCTTATTTGTTTTTATCTGCATGGCGAGAAAAAAATAGTATTAGGAAAATGCAAATGAAACACAATAAAAATTTCACACAACCATAGGATTGGAAATTACATCTTCAGGTACATCCTCAAGACTATCAAAAACAGCATCGAGGGGGTATACTTTTGTAATCTCCATCAATGAGCCATCTGGCAAACTAACAAAGATGTATTTAGTGAGAGGTTAGTCATAAAGCCTTTTTTGCAGCGGTACAAAAGAAACACAAGTTTAGACTCTAACACGCGTGATTCATCAAACTTCCCACGTCGGAGACTTGTTTCAAAAATGTTTAAGGCCTGTAAAGAAAAGTAAAAACATCAAAAGGTTTGAAGATATACAGAGAGTTCAAGCTGAGATACCACAACGAGCTGTAAATTTCACTTACTGGCACCCAGGTTCCAACTAGAATTTCGGCACCTGCAGCAGCCAGGGACTTAGCAATAGCCCACCCATATCCATTATCATCAGCTATACCAGCTATAAAAGCCCTTTTACCTGCAAACAGCATTTACAGTTGTCTCAAAAGGCAGAGGGCTACACGAACAGAAATACCAAATTAAAACATATTAACAAATAGATGAAAGAAAGTTATATATCATATACATATATGTCATGAATGATATTGCAAATCTCTGTCGGTTACATTACACACTCCATCTATCGTCCGAGTTCCAGCAGCACAATAATGTGCTATCACAGTGTTTGCTGTCAAAAACTCCACTTTGGCAGATAATGTTTCTAATGCGAGTCAAGATGACAAGCATCCTCTCTAATGTTACTTTCGGTTCACAAACACACAAGTAGTTTATCATGCATTATAGTAAATCGTAACCCAAAGAAGATAGGAATTCTAAAAGGATATTATGCACTGTAAATGTTTCCAACTTTGTTTCTCTATTTGAGATTACATATTCGCTTTCCTTGACTCGTGCAGCCAATGAGGGGAAATCAACAAGTTTAAAAGGGGGAGGAAGAAGATCTGTTGACAACATCCACCGTCTCTTCTGCTCATTGCTCAGATCTTAAAGTGCACAAGAGAAAAGCTTAAGAAAACTAAAAATTCAGAAGAACCTAACCTCTCAAATCAATTGGCAACACAGAGGCAGGCTTGCTATCATCAGCTTCTGATTTTGCCTTGGTGACAACTTTCTGCAACTTTTGAGTCGTAGATGTGAAACTGCGCCAAAAATGTTGAATGGATGAAACATGACAACTACTGGCAAGTCTGTTACAGGACAGTTTTCGAGTTTCACCGCCAAACTTTGTTGAGCAGAAACTGGAAATTCTTTTAGTAGAGAGTACGGATGGCCTAGCTATTGTTATTTGAAAGCTTGAAGCTGCAGATGCTGCCATTTCTATAAATTTCAGAGAAACTGTAACTTGAGAATGATTTCAAATTAAAACAGGAACATTCAGAAATCCAAAAACCTTATTTCAATAAGTACATTCGGGAATATACAAATGGTATGCAGGTTTTCAAAGATACTGATCGAAAAAAGATGAACAACATGAAAGCAGATTGCACTTTTCCTCAAAGATCAAAACTTTATACATAACACACAATTTAGGCTAAGTGTTTATTGCAATGTAGCAAAAAATAAGCATAATTTCAAGAAACCAATACCTAGAAAAAAGATAAGCAGTAAAAAGCTGAAACTTGAATCACATTTGCATTATTAAAAAGAAAAGACAATTGTCTCATCCAAAACAAACCCATAACAAGTATAGAGTATAAACCCTCAAACTCAAAGATGAAAACTTTAAACATAACATATAATTTAGGCTAATGTTTATTGCAAATATAGCCAAAATAAAGCATAATCTCAAGAAACAAACACCCAGAAAAAGAAAAACCTCAAACTCAGAGATCAAAACTTTAAACATAACACATAATTTAGGCTGATGTTTATAGCAAATGTAGCCAAAAATAAGAATGATTTCAAGAAAAAAAAATACCAACAAAAAGATAAACAGCAAAAAGAAAGTGTCTCATCCAAAACAAACCTATAGAGTTAAACCCTCAAACTCAAAGATGATTACTTTACACGTAACACACAATTTAGGCTAAGTGTTTATTGCAATGTAGCCAAAAATAAGCATGATTTCAAGAATCCAACACCCACAAAAACAAAAACCACAAACTCAAAGATCAAAACTTTAAACATTACACACAATTTAGTCTAATATTTCTTGCAAATGTAGCCAAAAATAAGCATAATTTCAAGAATCCAACACCCATAAAAAGAAAAACCTCAAACTCAAAGATCAAAACTTCAAACATAACACACAATTTAAGCTAATGTTTTATAGCAAAATGTAGCCAAAACTAAACACAATTTCAAGAAAACAAACCCCCCACAAAATACACAAAACAGTAAAAACTGAAACTTGAATCACATTTGAATTACAGTATTAAAAAGAAAAGAGAAAGCTATGAATACCTTGAAGTGACAAAGTAGAATTTTGGGTACAAAGGGATTTTGGGTTTTTTTTTTTTTTTTTGCTATCCTTTTAAAAAAAACAAAATTGGTGTCAGCATTAACAGTAGTAGTAATAGCTAGTAGTTGTCTGTTGGGAGTCTTTAAAGAGGGAAATGAAGAACTGTTATTGGGCCTAATATTTATGGGCCTACAGAATGTTATTGGGCCTTAAAGAGGGAAATGAAGATCTGGTGGGCCTGGTACTTTTGGGCCTAAAGAATGTTATTGGGCTTAGCTCCTTTTTTGGGCTCAAGTGTATAGACACCCAAGTTTGGAGTCACCATTTAAGTCATACATGTAATATATTTAAGAACAACTTCAGACATGCAGTGTCGAAAGTTTCATATGGTTGAAGTTCAGCCAACTTCGCTTGAAGTTTAATCATATGTGGTTTGAATTCAATCATTTTTTCCGAGATTTATGGGCGATAAGAAACTTCTACTGCATGTCTGAAGTTATTCAGAAGTGTGTAGACATGCTAGGATTTATGGGCCTACAAAATGTTATTGGGCTTTAGCTCATTATTGGGCCTTTTGTTGATGAAATTGTTGGGAGTAGGTACTTAGGAATCGTTTGGTAGGATGGATGAGGGCTACTCAATCTCACGATTAAATTTAGGATGAGTTTATACCATGAATGGTTGGAATAAAATTGCGAGATATGTTATTCTAAGATTGTACTGTTATTTTTATCCCACATTGAGGGTGTGATGCGTTAACAGTCCTGGGATAACCTGTTCATCAACCAAACAAACTCTTTATGGTTCTATTTTCTCATTGGGCTTTAAAGAGGGACATGAAAAGTTGATGAAATTGTTGGGCCTAGTACTTTTGGGCCTATAGAATGACATTGGGCTTATTTCGTTGTTGTTTTTGGGACGATATGTATAGATACATGATTTTGGGACTACTATTTATGTCATAACTGAAGTGTGGCGGAAGTTTCATATGGTTGAAATTTAGGTACATATGTCTAAAGTTCAGCCAATTTTGCGTGAATTTCAAGTATATGTAGTTGAATTGAATTCAATTACTTTTGCCTCAACTGTGACGATAAGAAACTTTCATTGTATGTCTGAAGTGCGTAGACGTGCCAAATTCACGCCAAGAAGTAGTTCATGTGTAAAAACTCATAGAGTTCAAATCTTGAATCTTAGTGTCTCTATCAAAAAATATCATTACAAGGATAAAACACTTAGTATCAAAATTGACTATTACAAAGCTTGAACTCGAGACTTCTAAAAAGTCACTAGGTGACATTAACAGTGCCATCGCTCCTTTCATCAAAAAGCCTCAAAATATGCATAGTTGTTACCTACTTTTAGTAATCATTTTGTTTATAAGCTATAGTACAATTACAATATTGTGTGGATGGTATAATATTCATAACAATTCTTGAGCATAACTTCTTTAATTTCATTATTTTCTTAGTGGCAAATGATCATAAGGAGTTAAATAGTGTAAAGAAGAAAATGGAGGGAGTAATATAATGTCACTAAGACTTTGATCATGACATGTTTCTTGGCACCATTCATTTACACTCATTTTCCACATGAAAACCAATAGATGCTATTTTCATGTTATTATTGTTTGAACAAAGTTTTATAATATTAGAAGTTAATAAAATACATAATACTACATAAATAGATATTCAAATTTGATCTCAGCTGACAAGTAAGTACTCTAACTTTTAGGGTGTATAGTCTTCATTTTATGTCTCTTTATATTATTTACAAGTCATATTGAATTGACAAATTTATCTTATTCACAAGTTATGTTGATAGGAGAAGGAGGATTATGAAGAAGGAGAAGCGATGTGGAAATGAAAATCATGCTAGTTAAGTAATTTTTGTATGACTTTAAAAATGTGGACATAATTAAATAGTCGAATAAAATTTTGAATATATTAGATCGAGTAAGGTTTGAAGCCAACATAATTTGTTGCAGAGGAGAGTGGTGCACATTCTATTTAGAGGAGCATACCAAGTTTCTCTTAGAATAGTTTTCGAACTCCACTCTATCCTTCTCCAGTTATATATACACTCCCTTCATTCTACTAACCGAAAATATATAAAAAAATATAGCGAATCATAGAGATAAGCCGCCCTTAAAAAAATATGACTAAATGATTTATTTATTTTTTGTCAATAAAGAGTGTCCTCATGATAGGTATAATATCTAAGCTTATTTTGTATATACACAACTACTATAATTGTATTCATAATTATTTAATTTTGTCACTTGACATTTGGCAAGACCCTTAATTATAATGAATGGACTCACCATAAGGACTTTCACTTGGTAATTTATAAAGCAGTTTGTTTGTCTCAAAATAACAAAATAGATTTGGTATTATTACTACTTATTAGAAGTGAGAGTTGAGTTGTATCAACACTGCACTATTAAATTGTACAAAAGGGATCATGAATTGTACTATATATGTTTGGCCTTACTTACTTGGGTCTCATTTTCAAAAAAATGGGTCAAAGTTCCTTCTCTCTCTTACTTTTTAACTTTTTCCCTTTATTTTAACTTTTCCACTTTTTGTTTTGTTTTAACCATTATTTCAAATTTAGTATTTTCCTTTTAAAAGTATAAAATTTAGCCTAATTCATCATACTCCTAACATTTGCTATTATTTTTCTATCCTATATTAGTTATATAAATTACTAAAAATAATTATTAAAATTATTTATCGATTAACAAAATTAAACTATCATTTCTTTAATTTTCATTACCCTAGCAAATATTTGTTTTAAAGTATAAACAAAATTTGTAAAGTTATAAAAAAATAAAATCTTAAAGAGTAAATTAGTAAATTATCATTTTTATTAATAATTTCTTAAAGAATGTGTAAAAAAAACTAAAATAACTAATACGAAAAGAGTATAAAATCAATTTTTTTTCTCTTCTCAATAGTTTCATCATTTTCTAATTTCGTAAACACTTAAATGTATCTAATATTCTCCAACAAGAAAATATAATAGAAAGACCATCCGTAATCTTCACAAATAATTACATAAGTTTTGTTTCTATTTCCATGTAATCGAAAATCGAAAATCATCCATAAACTCCTACATACATACATACTCTCTCAATTTATATGATATATGTTTATTCTTGAAATTCAAGCTATGTGAAATTTAATTGATATTTTTAAAATATTTTTTTTATTATTATATTAACATGATAAGAATTGCAACTTATAGTGTTTGTTCAAAAATATAACCTTCTGACTAAGTTGCAATTCAACCTAAAATATTATTAGTTGCAATTCTTCTCTACTTTGAAATGGGAGTTTGGGAGGACCAACATTGCACTAAAGAGTTGGACTAAAAGCTATAGAAATTGTACATTGAGGCCCACCAAAAAGATGAACTAAAGTAACTTCATCTACTTCTACTTTTTCTACACATTGGAATGTGTACTGCTTTCTGTACACGTGTTTTTCTAACAATTTTGGTTATATTTTTCTTTAAAATAATTATTGCCTCGATTTTTATTTTTATTTTTAACATTTATTTTTAATTTTAAAAGATTGGAAATTTTATGTTAAAAATTTAAATAATAGAAAAAATTATTTATTTAACTTTTATCATCATCAATACTACTAATTCATTTGATGTTTTTTCTGAATCTTCATCTCATCATTAATGTTATTATATAATTATCTTAAATCACTTATGTTTTCTTTTTTAACTCTTATATATATATATAAAAGTTGGATATGTAAATGATGATGTCATATTTCTTAGAAACTAAGATTACTATTTATCTAATTTCTCCAAAAAAAAAAATTAAAATTGAAAGATATCATACGCAAATTTATGGTCAAACTTAAACTATTTGATTCTCGAAAATAAAAAGTGTCACATAAAATGGGACAACGAAGGATAACTCTCAATTAAATTTATTTCACTTTTTATTTTCCATTTTTAACATAATTTTTCAAGTTTGATTTCTAGGAATTCTATAGTAGACCCATTTAAATTTTACTTTTTTGTTTTAAATTAGAGAACTTGGCCGCACTTCGCGCGATCATTTAAATTAAATATTTTTGATTAATTTTATATTTACTATGTTGTTTAATCGTAATATTATTATTTGTTTTAATAATATGAAG
>JAJOOR010086697.1:0-15849 GCA_036250505.1 Solanum acaule | reverse complement strand
CATTGTAGCACCTTAATAAGAATTACCGCGAATCAAAGAACTAAAAATTCAAAATACGAAATAGATAGAAACAAATCAAAATGAAAAAGAGAGAAATGAATCAAAATGGAAAAGAGATGAATGAATAATAATGAAAAAGAGTTATGTTTGATTCAAAAGAAGGAATTTTGAACTATGTTTGAATTTAGGGTTCTTGATTCAGATTTTTGGGTGAAAATTTAGGGTTTTTGTTCATTAGGGTCGGGTGGGTGGGTTATGTGAAGGGAATGGGAATATATCCGTTGGGTTAGATTTTTTTAATTAAAAAAATAAATAAAAATGACTTTATTAGCGTGTTGACGCGCTCAACTATGTGGAGCGAAACGCGCCCTGAGTTGGGTGACGGAAGGGGGAAATAAATATACTTTTATGTACTTAAGGTGTGTAATAGGTCACCCCATTAGTTAAAGTGTGTAAATGACTTTTGGGTATACGTTTAGGGGGCAATTTATGCCTTTTGCCTTATTATTTTATTGGATTAATAAGTGTATGCTTAATTTTGACATTAGTTTTAAGAGTAATAAATAGACGACTCAATATAATTATAAAAAAATGAGTTTCTCAAAGTCTGTTACAACCTTATTATATGATTATGTTACTAATATAATACTACTAATAATAATGACAATGAATGTACCGCTGGTCCATTTTGTATAAATACTTCGCATGCAAAATTTAATTCACACTAATGAAATCAATCTTTATAGTTATAATCTTACTCTAAAAATTTAGAGCTAGAAATAAATAACATATCCGAAATGGCTACTAATCGTTGTTTAATTTACAACTAGTAATATAAATCTATTATAGAGTAAATATATACAAGAGGTCGTTATGGTCATATGGAACCAATTAAGTGGATGATCATCTTAAAATAATTAATTAAGTTAATTTAGACATGATATATAAACAAGTCAATAATTTGTGGTAAGGCTAGAAAGCGCTGCTACCAGTACACCTGTCACGATTCGAGCCTACACCCTAGACGTGGCCGTCACTCGAGAACCATTGTTGGTCCCCAAACGAACCCTCATCCTAACTGACTACAAGCGGAAGACTAACTCAAGCATACAAAAGCTTAAAAACTGAATAAAAATCTATGAAACTGAAATGTAAAACTTTAACTCAAATGAAATACTCTGAATATAAAAATAATATTCAACTCGCCATAAAATAGGCAACTTAAGACTTTAAAACATTTAATAAAATAAATGAATAATACAGACTTCTCAACTATACTGACTATATCTATGAAACCTCTAACTGATAAAGATGGAAGTCGAGACAAGACCCACGACATCCTGACTAAACTGAAAGGTAAATGAAATCCTCCGGAAACAAGGAGGCTCACAATAGCTAACTCAAACTTTTGGATGTATCAACGAAGTTCCAGTTGATGATCCTGAATACCTGTGTCTGCATCATGAGAAGATGCAGGCCAAATGGCTCAGTACGTGGAATGTACGAGCGTGTAAGAGGAATTCTAAAACATAACATAAGCTTGAAACTTGATGAAAAGGAGACATACTTACCTCTTTTCAAACTTACTCAACTCAAGGAATACTCAAGGATACTCAAACTTACTCAACTCAGAAGTATTCAAGGATAAGATACTCAACTCAGAGATATGATATTCGACTCAAAGTACTCAACTCAATATGACTGAACTTATTTCAATATAAAGCAATTTAAAATAAGTGCAATATAAAGAAACAAACTGTTTAAAAACATGATGTAAACTCTGTGTGTATGCAAGGATACAACATAACTCTGAAATGTATGTAAAAATAAAATAACTTATGTGGGAGTTTCTCTAACCGACAACCATCACATAAGAACTATAGTGATGATACAACGATCTACCTCACGCTACCAGCGCATCCTATATCCGGCCAGAGGTATAGGACCTAACCTACTAAGTGGATCCACTAGTCTATTGTGAAAAGGGTTCATCAAAAAGTATGACCCTTTTCTACCCATGATGGCTACATGCTTTATGGAGACGTGAGTTATCTGAACTCATGCTCGCCCCCAATTTGGTGCTCAATACTACTCCCAAAATATACTAGCTCTTATGTTTTTAAAAACATATTTCTTCTGTGATTTGAGATTAGTGCTCAAAAACTTAGCTCAAAGGTTATCTTGCAAATCTCAGTTTCCCTTCTTGCTTCATTTAGAAAGCTATTACTCTTTTCTGAAAACTAGCCCGAAGGCTCTTTGGAAATCTCAGTTTCCGTTCTTATTTAAATGTGAAAATATTTTAAAATCTCTTTGGGAATACATAGTCCCCATATACTTCTTTGAAGAAAAGAACTTCAACTTTACATCTTTACTGAACTCAAAACTTAAGTCTTAAAACAAAGTTTAAAATTTGTGAAAGACTTCTTAAAATATGGTTCACGCCGAATTATGGACTTGAACGACTCAGTGCAAGGTTTTCAATAACCATAGATAGAACTCAATATTTGGAACTCAAGAACTTCAATGATACTACTCATTTTCAAGAATGCTCAACTCAGAGTTCATGCGGAATTATGAGCATGAACTACTCAACTCAAAGATACTTCTCATCTCAAGACTGCTCGACTTATAGGCTTCATGCGGAATTATGGGCATGAACAATTCAACTCAAAGACTTCATGGGTAACATGTAATATTCCCATGATTAGAAATATAATATCAAAGGGGATTAGGAACTCAATACTCAAGACTTAGAACTTGAAGATACTACTTCTTTCAAAGATACTAAACTGATGGAGTTCATGCGGAAGTTATGGGCATGAACAACTTGACTCAAGGGTCAAAATATCAATAAGGAACTCAGGTATACGACTCTTCTCATTCTCATACTTACTCAAAATTTAACTCAAATCGATGATGGATCTCAAAGGATTCACAATTGAACTCAAAGGCTTCCTTGAACTCTACTCTTAACTCTCTTTTGAATTTGAATTATGAATTCAAGAGTTATGATTCATGATAGGAAGGATTTCAATAACAATATAGCTATTCGATAATTAGGAATAGAACTTTTAAAAGAAACGTGAATTCAAGAACTCAAAATCAACTTATCTCAATAATACTCAAATCTAGGGAAAATATCCTAAATTACTCTTTTACTGATCTGAAAGTAGATGTAGGGCATGAGGACGAACTAGTCCAACACTATGATAGCCTTACATACCTAGAAGAATCTTGAAGAATCTTGAAGAAGAACTTGATTAGAAGCCTTGAAACCCTAGCTTGAAGGTAAACAATCAAGAAAACCTTTCTTGAGATTCTTGAATTAGTTTCTTGAAATCTCTATGGCCAAGAATTATGATTTTCATTAGTGAAGATAAAAATCTGATTGTTTTGAGCCTTTTATTAGTCAAGAAATTCGTTTATGATTTTCTTGGAGTTAAAAAAGACAAAAACGACTCTTTTTAATATTTTCCCGTCGGCTAATTCGTAATAGCACTGTATAGGTTACTAAAATAGTCATAACATTTTACTCAGAAATTGGATTGACGCTAAATTGGTGGCGTTGGAAAGTAGATTCATATACATTTAATTGGATAGGCTATGTCTCACGTAACTCTTTATATTCTAAGAGATATGGTCGTTTGAAGTTGACCCAAGTAGAATCTTACATCAAAACTTAATGAAACTTCAAGAACACTTATCAAGAACTTAAATCCTTAAATTTCAAGAACGAAATTATGCTGAATAAATCATGATTGGCATGTGGGTGAAAGAACCCAACACTATGGAAGCTTACATACCTCTTAGGGATTAAACCCATGGCGAAAATCCACAACAAAACGCAAGACTCTCGACGAACGCTTTGATCCTCTCCTCTTTTCTCTTCTTTTCTCTTCTTGAACTCTCAACTAAAATCCTAGGCGTATATTAGGATTATAAAACTGAACCTAATCAGATTAGACCCCTAAATTATTACTAAAAATGAATTAAATCTGATTGGGTAAGGAAAAGACCAAAATACCCCTCTAAAATCCAGTTTTGACTTTCCTTATCTAGACAACCCAACTTCGAATGGACATATTTCCCTTATATGAAAACAAAATTTAGCAAACTCGATGGCGTTGGAAATATAATTCAAAGGTCTTTCCTACGGTATCTTGTAGCACATCTAACTCATTCTGTGCTAGGAGTTATATATGATCATTTCAAGTTGACCCAAAACTTATAACTTAAGCATAACTTGCAAAATTTCAGATTTTGCTATTTAATTTAATTCTTTTTGGAACTCAAGGTGCTACATCTAGTGACCTTAACACTTAAGAAATTTTTAATTCCTTGGTAAAATCTCACTCACTACGAAGAACGGTTCGAGTCTTAGTTCAAAAATTTTTTTGGGGTGTTACAACACCACAGACTAATAAACAAGACAGATTAAAGTAAGTTTAAAATAAATCAAAGAAAGCGAGACATAAGTAAATTGTTAGGCTAATAAACATAATGTATCCAAAACTAAGTCAGGCCAGATATAAGTCAATTAAGCGACCGTGCTAGAATCACAGGACTCAAGGGGTGCCTCACACCTTCCCCTCAGTCAATAGAATTCCTTACCTAAACTTCTAGTTTGCAGACAAATAAAAATAGAGTCAACTTCCTTTGATTAGGGGTTCAAATAAGGTGACTTGGAACACCAAAACTCAAATCCAAGTGACGACTCTGAAATAAAATAATCTCTTTTCAAAATGTCACTTAAATTGAAAAAACTCTATTTTCAAAACTTTAATTTTGAGAAAAATTGGGGGGTGACAATATTCATTTCCATAAACTATTTAATTTGTCAAAAATGTGTTCAAACTTAATTATAGCTAGTAGGTTAGGTTGATTATTTAATATTAATAATATTGAATAATAGACTAGAAAATAATATCTCTTATTTAGTACAATATTTTTTTAATAAATAAATAAGTAATGAAAATAATTAACTATTATGCAGTCCCAAAGATAAAAACTTATGTTTAGTTATATTAATTTCTATAATATACTGACTAGATAAATCTGAAGAAATAATAAATAGAAATTGTCTTTATATGATTTCGAATCATAAAAAAAAAAGATGATTTGGATGCCCCATAATTTTTTTTTGTTTTGCCTTTTTGTTCTTTATGGTTGGTCGACATTGGCAACTTAGATATCTCTTTTTCAAAATTTTCATATCTTAATTTGACTTTGAAATAGACTGTTTAACGTTCCAAATTAATAGAAGAGATTGTTCCCAATTGATTTTGATAATAAAACACAAACTACTGAGCAGCGAGAAAGAATGATATTTGGACACTGTCACAAAGAAATTTTAATGGGTTGAAATAAATTATTTATAAATAAATAGATATATCAATAATTAATTATAACTTAGAGAAATTAGGCGAATTATAATTTAATAGGCTAAATTTTTCAACTCTAATTAATAACTTCACACTAAAATATATAAATCCATTTCCCCCATTTTATCCGTCACTCTTTTTTCTTTTTTAGACATATGTTCACGAAGAATGACAATATATATTCAAAAAATATATAACCTAAACTTTCCATGTTACCTTTAAAATAATTTAATACTCACAAAAAATTTCACGTTATTTTAAGATTATAAGTATTGAAGGCCTCTTTTTGGCATTTTTAAAGTTTATATTTGATTAAATATCGTTACATAAATAAAATTGATGATTTTTTTTATTTAAAAGAAATAGGCATTTATGGCATACTATCTAGATCATGACATCATTCTGAGCTAACGTCAAGACCAATAATTGGTCGAATAAATATGCATTTGTTAATATCAGAGTGTCTAATAGGTTAAAAAAAGTGGGGACTAGAAGGGTATTATCGGTACTAGTGGTTAGAGAAGTGGGCACTAGGACTAGTTGATATTGAAGAATCGATATATGTTAATGTAATGAAAGGGGATGGAGAAAGGCAAATAATTATATTGTACAAATAAGACAAATTTATTATTTTTTGTTATATTTTGAATTTCTATAATATGTGTTAGAAAAATGGTTCAGATAAGTTCGAATTTCACCTCGGAAGTTTGGATTTTGCTTTTATAGTTGAGTTCAAATCATAATTACGTGCATCTTGAACCCCTTTATTCGGATTACTCTATCATGAAATTGATGATAATTCCTATCAAATCACAAATTAAAATTACGTGCAAAGTTAAGTTGTTCCATATTGCGATGTTGTTTGGGTATATGTTACATATAATATGTAGTACTAGTTATCTTATGAATTATACTAGTTTCTAAACTATAATTTAATTGAGACCTAGATATCTTTAATTTACTTCTTTTATTTCCTTTTTCTATATATGGATAATATTGTCACAGATGAATATATTTATTGTTATTGTTTCTAATATCGTAGTTAAAAAAAAAAATCTAAACATAAAATAAAATTTTCATATTGGAATTTTAAAATTACTCTTATAATTTTCAAAAGAATTATTATATCATATGTTTTAGATTTTTCACGTTATTATAGCACTAGTCTTTTAAAAATGTCTAGCATGTATACATCATCATCATGTATAAAAACAGACATTCATTCAACTCTAATTAAATTGCTCATTTTTTATGCATTAATATTGTTTAAATATTGTTTTCTCATTTCAGAATTTTGCATGCCTGCTATATTCAAGCTTGCCCTTTTCATATTTATATTCTCGAAGCAAAATATATATCCATATAAAAAGATTAATATATGATAAGGCATTTGAAGACATTAACTTCTACGGGCAAAAATAATAATGTGATTTTGTTTAAAATTTTATGATAATTGATATGAGGTACATATGCAACGCGCTTTTAGATATTAGTAATTGATATATACTCTCTTCGCCTAACAATAGTTGTCCACTATACTAAAAATAGTTGTCAAACAATACTTGTTCAGTTTAGAAAATCAAGAGATAATTTATCTTTTGTGTCTATTTTACCATGCATTGTTATTAAATGTTATTTAGCATCTAACACACTTCTCAAAACATTAAATTTAATAGAGTCAAAGGATAAAATAGTGTATTAACCCTATTATTTATTGTCTTTTAAGTTATGTGTCAAGTCAATAGTAGATAACTATTGTCAGATAGGGGGAGTACACACGTCCCCACAAACATGTTGAAAAACAAGTTTGAGGAATGGGATGGGGTGGGGGACCATTGGTTGTGTACCCTCTAAAGACAAAATTTCTATTTATCTTTGCCTCAATTTTTGCTTTTCCCTCCTTTTAAAAAAAATAATTTCATGGGAAAGACTAAAATATATCATCGAATTTTGAAAAAAAAAGAAGGTTTATTCATGTCATTATTTGTTAACTGAAATGATATAGATAAGTCAAAGTTTTAACGGATGATATAGATGAACATTTTCTCAAAATAATGGCATGAATGAGCCCTTTCTCAAACGAAAATGACATAGATGAACTAAACTTTTACCGGATATCACAAATGAACCTTTTCTCAAAATTCGATGACATATTTGAACATTTTCACTAATTTTATTTACATAATATCTTTAAAAACCTAAATGTTAACCTTGTAAAATTATTGCACATGTTATTATATAATAATTTAGTTATTAGATTTTTATCCAAAGAAATAATAATTAGTTATTAGATATATTGTTGCTAGGAAGAGTTGTTCAAATAGTTGTAAACGCTCTCCATCTCCAATACTAAGATTATGAATACAAATAATCAAGGGAGAAAAACGATAGACATTCCTACTCCGTAAAAAAAGTCAAACATATTATTAACACCATTATATCAAATAACTTTTACAATATTTCAAGCCACATCTATGATGCATTGCATGACAAATTTTACTTAGAGATATGGTAAACTACCAATAATGCATAATAAAACTATTGTTGTAAAGCAAATATGGATTCCATGTGGTCCCCAACAATTTGAGGACTTACATCACTTGTAATAGTGTAAAGCCAAGGCTCATGCCATGTGGGACTAACCCATTGGAGGGCCATCATCACTTGACCAATTAAAATGGCAAAGTTATACATTTGTAAGTCATCTTTTGGCTATAAATAGCCATTACATTACTCTCTCAATTGTTCTTCTTTTAGTGTATTAATTTTAGTTAGTTATTTTATAACACGTTATCAGCACGAGTGTCTGCCAGTACAAGTAAAGACTTTAAAAGTCTCGAAGGTATAAATTTTCCTTTCTTATATAATGTCAAATCTTTCTAAACTTGAATTTCTTGCTTTAGACATATCAGGAAAAGGCTATCTATCATGGGTACTTGATGCATAAATTCATTTTAATGCGATGGGTTTGGCAGGCACCATCCAAGAAAAAAATCAGGCATCGAACCAAAACCATGCTAAGGCGATGATATTTCTCCGTCATCACCTTGATGAGGGTTTAAAAATGAAATATCTCACTGTTAAAGATCCTTTGGTGTTGTGGAATAATTTAAAAGATAGCTATGACCACCTGAAGTTGGTCGTCCTTCCACAGGCACGTTATGACTAGATCCATTTGAGACTTCAAGATTTTAAATCTATCAGTGAGTATAACTCTTTCATGTTTAAAATCATCTCACAATTAAAATTATTGTTTTATTTAAAATAATATTTTAGATTGGTTTTAAGAGTCGCCACTTAATTTTTAAGAAAAATCAAGAAAACTAATTTTCAAAAGATTAAAACAGAAATCTAATGAAAATATCAAAAGGGGGTTCGAGGGTTCATATTAACATTTCAAGAAGGGTTTTAAGGCACTCAAAAATGTCCGCTAACATGCGGTCATCCAGTAATTAACTATTTGACTAAACAATTTTAAGAAAATATGCATACTTGTTTAGATAGAGGAAATAAACAATTAAGACTTAAAATCATTTTTTAGGGGAGAGGGATATATTAAAAATATTATTAAGTACAATTTTAAAGTAGATTAAGTAGAAAAAAACATGATTATTTAGTCTTTTAGAAAATTCCGAAGTGACTATCTTTTTGGGGAAATCGAATTAGGAAAACCTTAAAATTAACTAGCAAATAAACAATTAAACAAATACGAAATAGATAAAAGAGAGAGTGAGAGAGAGTCTGGGCCCAAGTCCGGTTATCTGTCCGCCTGGGTCAATACTTGGGCCTAATTTCAGTTTTGGGTCCAAAGGCCCAATACTTAGTACATGTCCTAAACTAACAAGATGATAATTAAAATAAAAGGGCTTAGGCCGAACAACAAAATACAAAATTGAATATGGGGGGCCTTTAGGCCCATTTCCGTATACACTAGTGTATACAATCCCGTATCAGCTCCAATCCCTGTTCGTCAATTTTTTGGGGACTTATTCTTCGATCTTTCAAGGCTGGATGACTTGATAATGGCAAGTTTGGGCCTCCATGGCCCAATAGAAAAATGCAAGGAATGGAGATAGAGTCCTTGAAGACTCAGACAGATTTACATACAAACAGAGGATAATAAAGAGTTAGGATTGTTAAAATCAATAATTAAATAAAGCAACCATTAACTATAAATTGATTTAAAAAATAAAAATAAAAATGCAAGAAATCTCATGGAAGAGAAAAATAGATGAAACAAAACAAATCTCCATGGGAAGAAATTATGATTGACCCAAATTTAAATAATTAACACGATTGCGATGAATTCACTTTAGAGTCGAGACAAACAGAATTGTAAACTAAGTTGCTGCCAACAAATCTTTAATACAAAAAATTGCTTTGAGGAAAGGGCCAAAATCATATGCTGAATAAAAAAAAATTACGTAAGCTAAATGAGAGAAATGAAACTAATATAATCTAACTAACAAAATCATATGCTAAAAAATTCATGCTGCAATTTATCAAGAAAAGGGGTAAGGGACTCAGTTAATTAATCCTAACATTAGACTCGATCATAAAGTGTAGCAAGAGATGATAATGCAATAATAGAGGAAAACTAAACTAAAACAATACCAAGAAATACACTAAATAATTTGAAACAACAAGCAATGACCAACAGAAACCAGAATGGGCAAAACAATGCTTCTCATGATTGGGATCGATATCACTGAATCTAACATGAACAAATGAGGTTAAGGGAAATCAAAATCTTAAGAGATAGGCCGACAACAAGTAGATGGGCAATTAAACAATATGAATGCGAAGAATTGACTCAAGAGTGATACTCTAAGCGATAAGGCAAACAGGAGCCTGGAAGATGGAGGAAGAACAAGCTACTACCTTCCACAAACAATAAATAATGTCACATATAAACTCCATATCAACTAGCTTTAAGATTCTACCCCTGTTTTCGAATAGAAAAACACCTTTAACAGCAGCCAAACAATTGAGCCCTTGATGCTTAGGACAACAAAAACAGAGAGTACAGATTCGACCACATTCCGGCAAGCTTCGAGAGGAAAGATTAGCACAAAATAAGAACAAATTCGACCAAAGAAAACAGAGAAACAACGACACTAGATGCACAACGACTAAAACTCTCAAGTCAACACTAAGACTGAATCATGAAAAACGATTAAGGGGCGGACATATATTATATTCAGGCTACCAAACCCGACAACAGTCAACAACCACGACTATTAATGTCATATTAAAACAACAAAGATGAAGAAAATATTGAAATTTGAAAGGCGTTACCTTTTTTCGGGCAGCGACTGAGACGAGAACGAGCTAGATACGAGAGCTTTCACCAGCACCACGACTAGAGCTTTGCCGGACTCTGGCGAACTCTAACAAACCAAAACGACTCGAAGTAGCCCAGGAAGAAAATGTTTCTTCTAAGGATGCTCTCTCTTTGGCTATCAAAAACGTCTATCTTGAATGAAAATTTTACAAATCTAATATGAAAAGAGAAGTTGTTTCCATGTCAATAATTTTTTCCTCGCCTCTGTTTTTGGTCGAGAGTTGCACCTCTCAACAAAAAATAAAAAAAATCCCCCTCTAATAATAAATGGCCAGGAACATTTATAGGGGAGATGAAATTGAAATTAAGGGGGGGAAACGGGCAGAAATTTTGGACCCATTCAAATTCGAAATTTGAATTTTCTCTTTAGGATAAGGCTGGCCAGCTATGAACTGTACCAATTCAAACGGTAAGAAAATCGCAGCCGCTTGATCTTGAGCAAGGACAAGTGAATCGCGGATATCGGGACACGTCGAGAGGAGAGGGAAAGGACGAACACGCGTGAGGTTTGGGCTGCTGGGCCCTTTTTTCGGACTGGATTTGCAGCATACTGCTGTTGCGTCTTCTAGTCGCATCTGGCTGAGAAGAAGAACGCTACAGTATGTTGTTGTTGTCGGTTGTATTTGGATCGCTACTGCTGTTGTATTATTGTTGCTGGAGTGAGTTTGAAGAAGGAATGGGCTGCTGGAAATGATATGAAAAAGGCCCAAAATTGATCTTAAATGGGTTCAAGAAGGAGTAAAAGTATTTGGTTATATTTGAGTTTGAAAAATAACCAAATAAATTGCAAAACTTGGCCAATTGAATTAAGAATTTAAACAAATCAGAAAACTTTGTCCAGATTTTAAATAAGACGAATTAATATAAATTAATTAATGAGCTTCTTAATATTAATGAAATAAATTAATTAACTTAATTATAAACTAATAACTTCAAAAATATAAGTATTAACTAGCTAGGCCAATTAACCAACTAATTAAGTAAAATAAAAATATTTTTGAGACGATTTTTGAATATTTACAAAATATACATAATTATCTAAAAATAAAAGTGACAAAGCTATTTGAAATAACTTGCAAACTATTTTTTTTTTATAAAACTAATTATTTTAAATCGTTTAGAATTGAAGAAGCTCGATGATTAATATATATTGTGGAGGTCCAAAATTGAGTGTCAACAATTATGCGGAGAAAATATCACTGACCATGATATGCTGGAGAAAACATTTTCCACTTTCCCTGCCTTAAGTATGCTCCTGCAGCAGCAATACCGAGAAATGGGATTTAAAAAATATTCAGAATTAATTTCACATCTCCTTGTTGCTGAACAACATAATGACTTACTGATGAAAAATCATGAAAGTCGACCTACTGGTTCTATGCCATTTCCTGAAGTAAATACGGCAAATTTTCACCAATCTAAGCGTGGAAAAGGTCGTGGCCCCAGTCGTGGCCGTGTCCGTGGTCGAGGAAGAAATTTCAATCATGGTGATCATCTTGCACTAAATAATAACCTTCACCATCAGTAGTGTAAAAAGAAGGATGAAAAGCAAGAAGTGGTTCAGATGAAAAATCCAGATAACAAATGTTATCGATATGGTGGAAAAGGGCATTGGTCACGTACTTGTCGTACGCCAAGGCACCTGGTTGAGTTGTATCAAGCTTCGCTGAAGGAGGTGGAAAATAACGCAGAAGCCAACTTTATCTCTGAAGATAATGTTGAACCCATGCATCTAGATGTAGCAGATTTCTTTGAGAATCCCGAAGGAAAAATAGATCACCTGATAGGAGATAGGTCTATGATAATGTAAATATATTTCACTTCTGTCGTTTGTATAAACTAGTATGAATATGTTTTCCTAGTCTTGTAAATAAATAAAAGGTTGTGTAATGTTTTTTTTTAGTAATAATACTATAATGTTTACTTCGTTTATATCTTTTATCTTGAAGAATATATGGATACCTCTCAAATTTTGTTTGGATCAATGATCAATAATGAAGATATTTGTGTAATTGATAGTGGAACAACGCACGCCATATTCAAAGATGAGAAGTACTTTTCTTACTTGCTTAGAAGGAAAGCAAATGTTACTACAATTTTTGGTAATTCGAACTTAATAAAAGGCTCCGGAAGAGCTATTATATTCCTGCCTAAAGGGACAAAACTTGTTATAAAAGATGCATTGTTCTCTTCTAAATCCCCAAGAAACCTGTTAAGTTTTAAAGATATTCGCCGAAATGGATATCATGTTGAGACAATAAATGAAATGAATGTTGAATACCTTGGTATTACTAAGATTGTCTCAGACCAGAAATATGTATTGGAGAAATTGTCAACTTTATCTTCTGGCTTATATTATGCAAAAATAAGTACAATTGAAACACACTCTATCGTAAATCAGAAGTTTACTGACTTAAAAAATTTTGTGCTTTGGCATGACCGAATAGGTCATCCTGGATCAATAATGATGAGACAAATCATTGAAAACTCAAATGGACATCCATTAAAGAACCTGAAGATTCTTACGAGTGATGAGTTTTCATGTGTTGCTTGTTGTCAAGGAAAATTGATTACTAAGCCATCATCAATGAAGGTTAACATTGAATCCCCTCAATTTTTAGAACGTATACATGGGGATATATGTGGACCTATTCACCCATCTAGTGGGTTGTTTAGGTATTTTATGGTCCTAATAGACGCATCTTCAAGATGGTCTCATGTGTGCCTCTTATCATCTCGCAACCTAGCGTTTGCAAAATTATTGGCACAAATGATACGATTAAGAGTGCAATTTCCAGATTATCCCATTAAGACAATTTGCCTTGATAATGCTGGAGAATTTACATCCCAAGCTTTTGATGATCATTGCTTATTAATAGGGATAAAAGTTGAACATCCTGTAGCTCATGTTTATACTCAAAATGGCCTTGCTGAGTCATTTATTAAGCGCTTACAATTGATAGCAAGACCTGTACTTATGCAAACTAAGTTGCCCACTACTGTTCGGGATCATGCTATCTTACATGCAGCATCACTTGTTCGTCTCAGACAGACTCATTATAATAAATACTCTCCGTCACAGTTGGTATTTGGTTATGAACCAAATATTGCTCATCTATGAATTTTTGGATGTGTCGTATATGTGCCAGTAGTACCACCTCAGCGCACTAAGATGGGCCCTCAAAGAAGATTAGGCATATATGTTGGGTTTGATTCACCCTCCATAATTCGCTACCTTGAGCCATTAACGGGAGATTTATTCACTGCAAGATTTGCAGATTATCGATTTGATGAAATAACCTTTCCGCAATTAGGGGGAGAGAAAAAGGAACTTAAAAGTAAAATTGCATGGAAAGTTTCATCATTATCTCATTTTGATCCACGCTCCCCTGTATGTGAACAAGAGGTCCAAAAGATCATTCATTTGCAAAACATAGCAAATCAAATGCCAGATGCATTTACTGATTTGAAAAGGATAACAAAGTCACATATTCCTGCAATGAATGTGCCTATTCGAATTGACGTCCCAAAAGGACCATCTACAAGTGTTATGGCTTCTGAATCACAAATACTCCTGAAGCGTGGTAGACCATTGTGTTCAAAAGACAAAAATCCTAGAAAAAGAAGCGCAAAAAGTAAAGATAACACTATAAAAGAGTCTTATGAAGAAGTCAAGATCTGATTAATCCTAATATTCTTGAAGAAATCAGTGAACCCGAGACTCAAGTGAATGAAGAACTTTCAATAAGTTCTGCAGGTGATGGGATAAGTTTAGATCGATCAAAAATTATAGTGGATAATATTTTCGCATATAATGTTGCACTTAACATTATGAAAGATAGTGAGGATCTTGAACCCTTATCTGTTGAAGAATGTCGATGAAGATGTGATTGGCCAAAATGGCAAAAGGCAATTCAATCAGAATTGAATTCACTTGCTAAACGTGAGGTTTTTGGACCAGTAGTCCATACGCCTAGTGATGTTAAATCAATTGGCTATCGATGGGTCTTTGTACGAAAAAGAAATGAGAGAAATGAAATTGTAAGATAAAAGGCACGCCTTGTTGCACAATGATTCTCTCAACGACCCGGTGTCGACTGTGAAGAAACATATTCACCGGTTATAGATGCAATAACTTTTCGATATCTCATCGATTTAGCTGTACATGAAAACCTTGAAATACATCTGATGGATGTGGTAACAGCTTATCTTTACGGTTCACTTGATAATGAAATTGATATGAAAATTTCGGAAGGACTTAAAATGCTTGAAGCATATAGTTCAAAATCTCAGGAAATATGTTCAATCAGATTACAAAAGTCATTATATGGCTTAAAGCAATTAGGGCGCATGTGGTATAATCTCCTCAGTGAGTACTTGATAAAACAAGATTATATAAACGATGCTATTTGTCCTTGTATTTTTATTAAGAAAACAACATCAGGGTTTGTTATTCTTGTTGTTTATGTTAATGACATTAATCTCATTGGAACTCCAGAAGAGGTCCAAAAGGCAATTGAATAACTAAAGAAAGAATTTGAGATGAAAGACCTTGGAAAGACAAAATTTTGTCTTGGTCTACAAATAGAACATTTAGCAAACGGGGTCTTCATCCATCAATCTGCCTATACTGAGAAAATTTTGAAACGATTTTACATGGACAAAGCACATCCATTAAGTACTCCAATGGTTGTCTGATCACTTGAAGTGAGTAAAGATCCATTCTGACCTCAAGAAGAGAATG
This sequence comes from Solanum acaule, assembly GCA_036250505.1. NCBI lineage: Eukaryota > Viridiplantae > Streptophyta > Magnoliopsida > Solanales > Solanaceae > Solanum > Solanum acaule. Next base: position 380 of record JAJOOR010086697.1, on the reverse strand, counting down.
AGGAACCTCTTGGTCCTGAAGTACCTTATCTTAGTGCAATTGGCGCACTTATGTATCTTGCTAATGCTACGAGACCTGACATAGCATTTTCTGTTAATTTATTAGCAAGATATAGTTCTTCCCCTACACGAAGACATTGGAATGGAGTTAAACATATATTGCGATATCTAAAGAGGACGAGTAATATGGGTTTATTTTATACTAACAAAGATAGTGCAGATCTTGTTGGTCATGCTGATGCAGGTTATTTATCTGACCCACATAAAGCTCGATCTCAAACATGCTATCTGTTCACATACGGAGGTACTGCTATATCATGGCGATCTACGAAGCAGTCCATTGTCGCTACTTCTTCAAATCATGCTGAGATAATAGCCATT
>JAJOOR010086696.1:0-13232 GCA_036250505.1 Solanum acaule | reverse complement strand
TTTTTCTATAATTACTTCATTAAGTTTTTGTCTATATTCGCTATTTTTGTTATTCATTGTATTTTTAAATATTGAATATATTTATATTCTATTTTAGATATATTATCTATTAATTGATTTAATTTTTCATTATCAGTTTTTGTCATTATGCAAAGTTAGCGATGCAGATATTCTCTTCACTCTGAACTTAAATCCGGGTGTTTTATGTTTGTGTTATGATGTCACAAGAAAGAGTTGGAAGGAATTAAAAATCAAGGCTCTTCCTAAGGAGAGTTACATCTATGGCATTTATAGTTATGTTGAAAGACTCTCTATGTATAAATTAAGTTTCTTTCCATTTGAGAACAATCCAAGACTTATTATATCAACCATGAAAAGTGAAGTGTTGAATCACTCACAATTTTATTTCTAAATTGTTCTTTTCCTTTCATGTCATATAGCATTAATTTGTATAAACCTCTGCTTCCATTGTTCAAATTGAGAGTTTTGATGAACTACACTTCGATATCTAACTTGATTGAAATGGCTCTGCACGCCTCAAGGCAGAAACTGATGTTAGTAATATGAAGCAGAAGAGGATGAAGAAGAAGAGAAAGCTGAATCTTATTTCATGAGAGAATATCCCATTTATTTGTTGTTCTGTTCATTGTAGTTGACTATATACACACCAGCTGACTAGTTAACTTCAAGAGTCTTTATTGAAAGTTTTAAATTCATTTTAAGGCTCGAGTTTCAAGTTAAGTAAATAGTATAGAGTTTCAAGTTAAGTAAAGAGTATAGAGTCAAGTTTATTTCTCAAAAGTTATTAGGGAACTAAGTATTCCCAAAGAAGTTTATAAATGTTTTCATATTTAAGATGAGAGGAAACTGAGATTTCCAAAAGACTTTTGAGCAGTTTGCTTTATTAGGATGTTGCGGGGTTTGTCCCAACATCCAACTCAGTGTTATAGAGGCTTCATAGATAGTCAGTCAGTCAGTTAGTATTGAGTCTCTCATCTGTGTATATATATAAATATTCTATTTTGAGACAAGTTGCCTTTTTGGCCAGATTTTTTATCATTTAGGTTGCTTTATGACCTTTTATTGCATTGAGTTATTCTGTTGAGTTAAGTTTCCGCTAAGTTAAGAAAGCCAGGCCAAGGCTTCGCTTGGGGGCCAGTAATGGTCTTCAAGTGATGGTCCCGCCCAGGGTGTAGGCTCGGGGCGTGACTAACTTGGTATCAGAGCACAAAGTTCCAGAGTCCTAGGGAGTCTATGAAATTGTGTCTGTAGAGTCCTAGTTATCGGTGTGTAGCGCGCCACATCTATAATTAGGAAGCTGCAACATTTAGAAACTATCTCACTTCTTTCATATATTTCGTGCGTTAGAGAGTATCTCTAAAAAGTTTCTTTCTAATACGTGCTTGCGCGTGTTTTCAGAGGATTATGCCTCCAGGAAGAGCAGTCAGAGTTCGTCCAGCTGTGAGGAATGTTAAGGAACAAGAGTTACCAAATGCCCTAGAAGTGCAAACCCAAGAAGAGAATATGCTGATTTTCGTGAAGCTATCCAGATGTTAAGTCAAGTTGCGACCTATCATGTTGGGCAGGGAGATAATCGACACGAAGTGGTGGATACTTCAATGATCCATGAACTCTTAAGGATGAACCCACCAAGCTTCACAGGTTCAAGTATCACTGAGAATCCGGAGAACTTCATTGAGGAGCTTAAAAGGGTATTTGATGTGATGCATGTTGTTGAGTCGGAGATGGTGGAACTAACTGCATACCAATTGAAGGGTGTTGCTAGAATCTGGTTCGACCAATGGAAAAAGAATAGGGCTGAGGATGTGCCAGCTGTGAGTTGGGTTGTGTTTGAGAGTGCTCTCATGGGGCATTTCTTTCCTCATGAGTTGCGAGAGGCAAAGATAAAAGAGTTTCTCACCCTTAATTCGGAGTCTATGAGTGTTCATGAGTACAGTCTGAAGTTCACGCAACTTTCCCGCTATGCTCCAGAAATGCTTGTGGATATGAGGAGTAGAATGAGTTTATATGTTGCTGGGTTGTCTTGTCAGTCAAGCAAGGAAGGCAAGGCAACTATGCTAATAGGGGATATTGACCTAGCAATATTTATGATCCATTTACAACAAGTTGAGGAGGATAAGTTGAAGGATAAGAGGGCTAAGATATTACGAGACTAGTTCAGGGAGCAAAAAAATGATGCTAATCAGTCATACCTGCCACAGTAACAGAAGGGACCTGCTCCACTATCTGCTAGTGCACTTGCACCCGAGAACAAAGATGGGTACAATAGAAATTCCTATAGTTTCAGGGCTAGACTTGCCTATCCTTAAGGCAGTATGGTGCCAAGGGGTAGTAAGGCTCCTGCATGTGCTAGATGTGGTAGAACCCACCCAGGTAAGTGTCGTGATGGCCAGACATGTTGTTTTAAGTGTGGACAAGAGGGTCACTTCATGAAGGAGAGCCCTTAGAACAGGCAAGGTAGTGGAAATTTGGGCAATAGGGCCCAATCTTCATCAGTTGCTCCCCCAGACAGGACGACACCCAGAGGAGCTACTTCCACTACTGGCGGAGGAGCAAACCACCTCTACGCAATCAACAGTCGCCAAGAGAAAGAGGATTTACCGAATGTTGTCACTGGTATGATTCAAATCTTTGACTTTGCTGTTTATGCTTTGGTAGACCCAAGAGCGAGTTTATCTTTTGTAACTCCTTATGTTGTTATGAACTTTGATGTTATTCCTGAGCAACTTAGTGAGTCATTTAGTGTTTCTACGCCTGTTGGTGAGTCTATTCTAGCAGAGAGAGCTTATCGTGATTTTCCCGTTTTCGTCAATCACAAGAGCACCATGGCTGATTTGGTTGAGTTAGATATGGCAGATTTCGATGTCATTTTCGGTATGGACTGGTTTTATGCCTGTTTTGCATCAATAGATTGTAGAACTCGAGTGGTCAAGTTTCAGTTTCCGAATGAGCCAGTCATAGAGTGGAGTAGCAGTTTAGCAGTGCCAAGGGTCATTTCATTTCGTACCTCAAGGCGAGAAACTTAGTTTCGAAGGGTTGTATCTATCACTTAGTCCGAGTTAATGACTCTAGTGTTGAGATACCTTCTATTCAGTAAGTTCCTATAGTGAGAGAGTTTCCAGAAGTTTATCGTGATGACCTACCTGGAATTCCTCCTGAGAGAGAAATAGATTTCGGCATAGACCGCATTCCAGATACTCGTCCTATCTCTTTTCCGCCATATAGAATGGCACCAGCAGAGTTGAAAGATTTAAAAGAGCAGTTAAAGGGATCTAGTAGATAAGGGTTTCATTTGACCAGGTTGACTCGGAAAATAGCGAAGTTTCAACGCTCCAAATCTTGTGAGGAAAGCTTTCAGGAATGGAAAGAGAAGTTGAATACTGCCTAGTTGTGATATTTGGTTCTTGAGTACATACTGGGTATCATAATCTAAAATGGATTTCAGAATAATAGTCGAGTTTAGGTGAATCATGGTGTAATGTGATGAGCTAGAGTTGGCTGCTGTAGTTTCCGCTTTGAAGATATGGCGTCATTGTTGTATGATGTTCATGTGGGTGTGTTAACTTAGAATGAGCTTAATCTCAGACAGAAAGAGAATGGTTAAAGTAGTCAAGAATGATGGCATGAGTTTTCTTTATCATCCTGGTAAGGCTAATGTTGTTGCTGATTTCTTAAGCAGGTTATCTGTGGGTAGCACCACCCAAATTGAAGAAGGAAAGAGAGAGTTAGCAGGAGATGTGCACAGACTGGCACGCCTGGGAGTCAGACTTATAGATTCCGCAGAAGGAGGAATAGTGATGATGGATGGGCCTGAACCCTCATTAGTGCCAAAATTAAAAATGTGAGAAAGTCCCAGACCCTATCATGTTTAAATTACAGGCAAAGTGTTCATAAGCAGTGATGGCTTTTGAACAAGGGGTAGATGGTGTTTTGAGGTATCAAGGTGGATTGTGGGATTGGTTTCAAGGATAATAGAGATGTAGATCTCTTGTTGCAGGGTTCGCTTGGGGGCCAACAATGGTCTTTGAGTGCCGGTCCCTCTTAGGGTATAGGTTCGGGGCCAGTAATGGTTGCTTGTTGGTGTTTGAGTTTGATGTTACACCCTTAGCTTAGTAAGAGTAATCTCATTCGAGGATGAATGTTCCCAAGGGGGAGATATTGTAACATCCGGCAATTTGAAATAACTATGAAGAAGCTTGAAATTGGAAATAGTCATATTTGGAAAGAATTCAAAATCTGGAAATTTAGGTAAGTATGGAAAAAAATGAGTTTTTGGTCAGCTTCAAACAGTCATAACTCCTAGCTCAGGATGATTTAGTTGTATTTCCAGTTATGTTTGGAAAGCCCTTGGAATGATCTTTACAACGCCGCCGAGTGTGCGCGATTCCGAGTTTGTATGAGTGAGTTATGTCCTTTGGAAGTTGGGCTGTTGGCATAGGGAAGTTCATCTGAATTTGTAAGGGTATTTTGGTCTTTTCCCTAACCATTTCTTTTGGTTACATTAAGGGTTTAGATTGATTTTAATTCAGTTTTCCATTTTGAAAAGTGAGAGTTAGGGCTTTTGAGATAAGAGGAGAAGAAGAGGAGAAAGAGAAAAAGAAGCAAGGATTCATAGAGATCATCGTGGATTTCGTCGAGGGTGATCCCTATTAAGGTATGTGAGATTATAGTGTTGGGTTGGTTCATTCCCCCACATGCCAAACTTGTTTTAATTCCGAGAAAAGATTGGTTGTGTTTGTTGATGTTTGTGGTTGTGTTTGTTGAAGTTTGTGGTTGTGATTTCGAGTTGAATTTATTTTATATTAAGGGGTTTTATGTTTCTAAGTGTTTGGGGCTGGAACCCTTGAAGTTAAGAAGGTTTAGAGTTGGAAATACAAAGGAGAAATGTCGAATATTCGGTGAAAAAGGCTGGGGAGTCGCGCCAACCAGCGCACCCCCAAAGGGATTCTGAGCTTCCACCCTTGGGGCCGCGCACCATGTAGAGCGCCCCACCAGGCCTTCTGAGCTTTGAGGGCTGGCGCCCCGTGCCTCTCAGAGCGCAAAAGACGCCAATCCTTCCCATTCCTTCCCCACTTTTTCATACATGTTCCTTGGTAATGTACCTATGTTTTATAGTTGTTTTCAACACTCTAAGGTACATCTAGACATCCCGAACTCATCCATAAACATGAGATCATTACCCTTGAATCCGTAATCCAATTCGAGGAAAGTTAGGATCAAAGTCAAGTTAAGTTAGAGTCAAACTTAGAAGTTAAGAAGTAAGTCAAAGAAAGTCTTTAAAGTTTATTTCAGGACTCTTTATTGAACGTTTTAACTTAATTTTAAGGCTCGAGTTTCAAGTTAAGTAAAGAGTATAGAGTCAAGTTCATTTCTCAAAAGTTATTAGGGAACTAAGTATTCCCAAAGAAGTTTATAAATGTTTTCACATTTAAGATGAGAGGAAACTGAGATTTCCAAAAGAGTTTTGAGCAGTTGAGTACCATCTCTTTTAAGAAAAATATGAGTTTTGCGAAAGAGTTTCTAAAATATGATTAGTATGACAATCGAGTATGTCATCAATGTTTAAACAATATTGTCTCTAGACATACCATCAATGCTTATGCAGTATGACTTCCCGAGTCATCAATGATCATATTAAAATATGATTTTGATATGTTTTTTTTTTTGAAAGAGTTTTCAACAGCAATTACCTCTTTTAAGAGGGTAGTTTGAGCAATTATTTCAAACTAAAGAAAGAAGTTCATTTTAAAACATATGAGCTAAAGTATATTTATTTTTGGGTGTAGTCTTGAGCACCGAATTGGGAACACGAGTTCATAGTAACTCAACTCTCCATAAGAACCATGTGGCCAACATGGGATTTAACGGGTCATGCTTTTTAGATGATCACGTAAAGTTAAGCTAGTGGATCCACTAAGTTAAAGTGTTCTATATGACGGCAAAGTATATGACAGTTCTGGCAGCGTGGGCAAGACGCTGTGTCACCACTTCGGTTCATAGTGGTGGTTGTCGGTTATAGAAACTCCCACAGTAGAAATTGCATGGTTCCTCGAGGAGTTTTGCTTAGTATGGATGGGGGGGGTATGGGACTTCATTCATGCATTGCACAAATAGACTTTGAGAGGGAGCATGGTATTTTTATGATATTATAAATATGATTTTGACGTCATGTTTTAAATAGTTTTACAAGCTTTATATATTGCATGTGTCTTATTGCTTTATATTGAGTTCAGTTATTCATGAGTTGAACAGAGCCAAGGTAAGTTTTCTTTTGTATCCCTTTCATGCTTAAGTTGTTATTTAGTTGTCCAGCTCGCATACTCGTACATTCCATGTACTGATGCTAGTTGGCCTACATCTTATTATGATGCAGACGCAGGTACTCAGGATCATCATCCAGCACGCCGTTGATCCAGTTGAGCACTCCAGAGTCAGTGGTGAGCCTCCTTGCATTCCGGAGGACTCTGTTATTTCGTTTTCCTAGTTTTGCTTTATTAGGATGTTTCGGGGTCTGTCCCAACATCCATCTCAATGTTATAGAGGCTTCATACACTGTCAGTCAGTCAGTTAGTATTGAATCTCTCATCTGTGTATATATATAAATATTCTATTTTGAGACAAGTTGCCTTTTTGGCAAGATTTTTTTATCATTTAGGTTGCTTTATGACCTTTTATTGCATTGAGTTATTCTATAGAGTTATGTTTCCGCTGAGTTAAGAAAGCCAGGCCAAGGGTTCGCTTGGGGGCCAACAATGGTCTTTGAGTGCCGGTCCCGCCCAGGATGTAGGCTCGAGGCGTGACAAACTTGGTATCAGAGCACAGAGTTCCAGATTCCTAGGGAGTCTATAAAGCCATGTTTGTAGAGTCCTAGTTATCGGTGTGAAGCACGCCACATCTATAATTAGGAAGCTGCATCATTTATGAACTATCTCACTTCTTTCACATTCATTTCGTGCGTTAGAGTTTATCTATAAAAAGTTTCCTTCTAATTCGTGCTTGCACGTGTTTTCAGAGGATTATGCCTCCATGAAGAGCAGTCAGAGTTCGTCCAGCTGTGAGGAGTGTTAAGGAACAAGAGTTACCAAATGCCCTAGAAGTGCAAACCTAAGAAGAGATCAAATATGCTGATTTTCGTGAAGCTATCCAGATGTTAAGTCAAGTTGCGACCTATCATGTTGGGCAGGGAGATAATCGACACGAAGTGGTGGATACTTCAAGAATCCATGAACTCTTAAGGATGAACCCACCAAGCTTCACAGGTTCAAGTATCACTGAGAATTTGGAGAACTTCATTGAGGAGCTTAAAAGGGTATTTGATATGATGCATGTTGTTGAGTCGGAGATGGTGGAACTAGCTGCATACCAATTGAAGGGTGTTGCTAGAATCTGGTTCGACCAATGGAAAAAGAATAGGGCTGAGGATGTGCCAACAATGAGTTGGGTTGTGTTTGAGAGTGCTCTCATGGGGCATTTCTTTCCTCGTGAGTTGCGAGAGGCAAAGATAAAAGAGTTTCTCACCCTTAATTCGGAGTCTATGAGTGTTCATGAGTACAGTCGGAAGTTCACGCAACTTTCCCGCTATGCTCTGAAAATGGTTGTGGATATGAGGAGTAGAATGAGTTTATATGTTGCTGGGTTGTCTCATCAGTGAAGCAAGGAAGGTAAGGCATCTATGCTAATAGGGGCTATTGACCTAGGAAGTTTTATGATCCATTTACAACAAGTTGAGGAGGATAAGTTGAAGGATAGAGAAGAGTTTAAGGATAAGAGGGCTAAGATATTAGGGGACGAGTTCAGGCAGCAAAAGAATGATGCTAATCAGTCATCCCTCCCACAGAAACAGAAGGGACCTGCTCCACCATCTACTAGTGCACTTGCACCTGAGAACAAAGATGGGTACAATAGAAATTCCTATAGTTTCAGGGCTAGACTTGCCTATCCTCAAGGCAGTATGGTGCCAAGGGGTAGTAAGGCTCCTGCATGTGCTAGATGTGGTAGAACCCACCCAGGTAAGTGTCGTGATGGCCAGACAGGTTGTTTTAAGTGTGGACAAGAGGGTCACTTCATGAATGAGTGCCCTAAGAACAGGCAAGGTAGTGGAAATCTGGGCAATATGGCTCAATCTTCATCAGTTGCTCCCCTAGACAGGACGACACCCAGAGGAGCTACTTCCACTACTGGCGGAGGAGCAAACGGCCTCTACGCAATCAACTGTTGCCAAGAGAAAGAGGATTTACTGGATGTTGTCACTAGTATGATTCGAGTTTTTGACTTTGCTGTTTATGCTTTGGTAGACCCAAGAGCGAGTTTATCTTTTGTAACTCCTTATGTTGCTATGAACTTTGATGTTATTCCTGAGCAACTTAGTGAGTCATTCAGTGTTTCTACGCCTGTTGGTGAGTCTATTCTAGCAGAGAGAGGTTATCGTGATTTTCCCGTTTACGTCTATCACAAGAGCACCATGGCTGATTTGGTTGAGTTAGACATGGTAGATTTCAATGTCATTTTAGGTATAGACTGGGTTCATACCTGTTATGCGTAAATAGATTGTTGAACTCGAGTGGTAAAGGTTCAATTTCCAAATGAGCCAGTCATAGAGTGGAGTAGCAGTTCAGCAGTGCCTATGGGTCGTTTCATTTCGTACCTCAAGGCGAGAAAGTTAGTTTCGAAGGGTTGTATCTATCACTTAGTCCGAGTTAATGACTCTAGTGTTGAGATGCCTTCTATTCAGTCAGTTCCTATAGTAAGAGAGTTTCCAGAAGTTTATCGTGATGACCTACCTGGAATTCTTCCTGAGAGAGAAATAGATTTCGGCATAGACCTCATTCCAGATACTCGTCCTATCTCTTTTCCGCCATATTGAATGGCACCATCAGAGTTGAAAGATTTAAAAGAGTAGTTAAAGGGATCTAGTAGATAAGGGTTTCATTTGACCAGGTTGACTCGAAAAACAACGAAGTTTCAAAGGACCAAATCTTGTAAGGAAAGCTTTCAGGAATGGAAAGAGAAGTTGAATACTGCCTAGTTATGATATTTGATTCTTGAGTACATACTGTGTATCGGAATCTAAAACGGATTTGAGGATAATAGTCGAGTTTAGGCGAATCGGGGTGTAATGTGATGAGCTAGAGTTGGCTGCTGTAGTTTCCGCTTTGAAGATATGGCGTCATTGTTGTATGATGTTCATGTGGGTGTGTTCACTTAGAATGAGCTTAATCTCAGACAGAAAGAGAATGGTTAAAGTACTCAAGGATGATGGCATGAGTTTTCTTTATCATCCTGGTAAGGCTAATGTTGTTGCTGATTCCTTAAGTAGGTTATCTGTGGGTAGCACTGCCCAAATTGAAGAAGGAAAGAGAGAGTTAGCAGGAGATGTGCACAGACTGGCACGCCTGGGAGTCAGACTTATAGATTCCGCAGAAGGAAGAATAGTGATGATGGATGGGCTTGAACTCCCATTAGTGCCAAAAGTAAAAATGTGAGAAAGATCCAGACCCTATCATGCTTAAATTACAGGCAAAGTGTTCATAAGCAGTGATGGCTTTTGAACAAGGGGGAGATGGTGTTTTGAGGTATCAAGGTGGATTGTGGGATTGGTTTCAAGGATAATAGAGATGTAGATCTCTTGTTGCAGGGTTCGCTTGGGGGTCAACAATGGTCTCCGAGTGCCGGTCCCGCCCAGGGTGTAGGCTCGGGGCCAGCAATGGTTGCTTGTTGGTGTTTGAGTTTGATGTTACACCCTTAGCTTAGTAAGAGTAATCTCATTCGGGGAAGATTGTTCCCAAGGGGGAGATATTGTAACATCCGGTAATTTGAAATAACTATGAAGAAGCTTGAAATTGGAAATAGTCATTTTTGAAAAGAATTCAAAATCTGGAAATTTAGCCAAGTATGGGAAAAATGAGTGTTTGGTCAACTTCAAACAGTCATAACTTCTAACTCAGGATGATTTAGGTGTATTTCCAGTTATGCTTGGAAAGCCCTTGGAATGATCTCTCCAACGCCTCTGAGTTTGCACGATTTTGAGTTCGTATGAGTGAGTTATGTCCTTTGGAAGTTGGGCTGTTGGCATAGGGAAGTTCATCCGAATTTGTAAGGGTATTTTGGTCATTTCCCTAACCATTTCTTTTGGTTACATTAAGGGTTTAGACTGATTTTAATTCAGTTTTCCCTTTTGAAAAGTGAGAGTTAGGGCTTTTGAGAGAAGAGGAGAAGAAGAGGAGAAAGAGAAGAAGAAGCATGGATTCGTAGAGATCGTCGTGAATTTCTTCGGGGGTGATCCCTATTAAGGTATGTGAGATCATAGTGTTGGGTTGGTTCATTCCCCACACGCCAAACTCGTTTTAATTTTGAGAAAAGATTGGTTGTGTTTGTTGAAGTTTGTGGTTGTGATTTCTAGTTGAATCTATTGTATATTAAGGGGTTTTATGATTCTAAGTGTTTGGGGCTGGAACCCTTGAAGTTAAGAAGGTTTAGAGTTGGAAAAACAAAGGAGAAAGGTCGGATTTTTGACGAAAAAGGTTGGGGCATTGCGCTAGCCAGCGCGCCCCAAAAGGGATTCTAAGCTTCCACCCTCGGGGCGGCGCGCCATGCAGAGCGCCCCATCAGGCCTTCTGAGCTTTGAGGGCTGGCGCCCAGCGCTTCTCAGAGCTCCAAAGGCGCCAATCCTTCCCATACCTTCCCCACTTTTTCATACATGTTCCTTGGTAATGTACCTATGGTTTATAGTTGTTTTCAACACTCTAAGGTACATCTAGACATCCCGAACTCATCCATAAACATGAGATCATTACCCTTGAATCCGTAATCAAATTTGAGGAAAGTTAGGATCCAAGTCAAGTGAAGTTAGAGTCAAGCTTAGAAGTTAAGAAGTAAGTCAAAGTAAGTCTTTAAAGTTTTTTTCAAGAGTCTTTATTGAACGTTTTAACTTAATTTTAAGGATCGAGTTTCAAGTTAAGTAAAGAGTATAAAGTTTCAAGTTAAGTAAAGAGTATAAAGTTTCAAGTTAAGTAAAGAGTATAGAATCAAGTTCATTTATCAAAAGTTATTAGGGAACTAAGTATTCCCAAAGAAGTTTATAAATGTTTTTCACATTTAAGATAAGAGGAAACTGAGATTGCCAAAAGAGTTTTGAGCAGTTTGAGTACTATCTCTTTTAAGAAAAAGATGAGTTTTGTGAAAGAGTTTCTAAACCATGATTAGTATGACAATCGAGTATGTCATCAATGTTTAAACAGTATGGTCTCTAGACATACCATCAATGTTTATGCAGTATGACTTCCCGAGTCATCAATGATTATATTAAAATATGATTTTGATATGTTTTTTTTAAAGAGTTTTCAAGAGCAATTACCTCTTTTAAGAGGGTAGTTTGAGAAATTATTTCAAACTAAAGAAAGAAGTTCATTTTAAAACATATGAGCTAAAGTATATTTATTTTTGGGAGTAGTCTTGAGCACCGAATTGGGGACACGAGTTCATATTAACTCAACTCTCCATAAGAACCATGTGGCCAACATGGGATTTAACAGGTCATACTTTTTAGATGATCACGTAAAGTTAAGCTAGTGGATCCACTAAGTTAAAGCGTTCTATATGACGGCAAAGTATATGACAGTTCTGGCAGCGTGGGCAAGACGCTGTGTCACCACTTCAGTTCATAGTGGTGGTTGTCGGTTAGAGAAACTCCCACAGTAGAAATTGCATGTTCCTCGAGGGGTTTTGCTTAGTATGGATGGGGGTGTGGGACTTCATTCATGCATTGCATCAGTATCGTTTGAGAGGGAGCATGGTATTTTTATGATATTATAAATATGATTTTGACGTCATGTTTTAAATAGTTTTACAAGCTTTATTTATTGCATGTGTCTTATTGCTTTATATTGAGTTTGGTTATTCATAAGTTGAACAGAGCCAAGGTATGTTTTCTTTTGTATCCCTTTCAAGCTTAAGTTGTTGTTTAACTGTTAAGCTCGCATACTCGTACATTCCATGTACTGATGCTAGTTGGCCTGCATCTTATTAAGATGCAGACGCAGGTACTCAGGATCATCTTCCAGCGTGCCGTTGATCCAGTTGAGCACTCCAGAGTCAGTGGTGAGCCTCCTTGCATTCCGGAGGACTCTATTATTTCATTTTCCTAGTTTTGCTTTATTAGGATGTTGCGGGGTCTGTCCCAACATTCATTTCAGTGTTATAGAGGCTTCATAGACAGTCAGTCAGTCAGTTAGTATTTAACCTCTCATCTGTGTATATATATAAATATTCTATTTTGAGACAAGTTGCCTTTTTGGCCAGATTTTTTATCATTTAGGTTGCTCTATGACCTTTTATTGCATTGATTTATTCTTTTGAGTTAAGTTTCCGCTGAGTTAAGAAAGCCAGTCCAAGTTTCTGCTGAGGGGCCAACAATTCTCTTCGAGTGCCGGTCCTGCCCAGGGTGTAGGCTCGGGGCGTGACAATTTGGCTTAAATAATTTTAGGATGAAGTTTCTAGATGCACATTGTTATGAGATCACATACAAGATTGACGAAAATATGGATTTCAAAAGGTTTGTAAAAAGAACTCAATAATATTTCTGAAGGAATACATTCAAGTGATAATGCGTCAATTCATACACTATTTAACAACACGTCATAAGGGCTAAGTCTAATTCAATTAGAAAGGAAAGAACAATTATCATTAACTATTTCAATTACAATTATTTATATTTACTTGTGCATCATGTAAATATAAAGTCCCTTATAGACTTGCATTTTGTCCGAGTTGATTATTTCTCCTCGAAAATGGGTGGCAAGGTCAATAGAGAGACGAGATTTTCCCGTTCCAGTTGCTCCCATTATGAACACCACTTTCTTCTTGTTGAACTTGTTGTTGTTGTTGATGAAAGTATTCATTTTAGCTACACATAAAATAAAATCATAACAATAATTAGTTTAAAATAGTAAATAATCTCATGAAATCCACTCATGCATACACTCATACATTAAAAATCTTATAAATATAAAGTTAATAAATAGAAACCTTGCTTGAGATGTAATAAACGATGTAAAAGAAAAGATTTTTTCTTGATGGGGGTTATGAAAGGGATTGCACTGAGCATTTATAGAAAAAGTATTTGTGGACTTATTAATTAGCTTACCATATTCAGAAATATTGATATCTTTTAGGATAAGATCAATGACTTTTGAAAAATCTATACATATGTCAAT
>JAJOOR010086694.1:0-22825 GCA_036250505.1 Solanum acaule | reverse complement strand
TTTTAGCTAATTCTTCAAGTTCTTTTTCTCTACTATATGACTGTTGTATACTAGAACCAGAAACATTAGAAGGATTTAATTGTGTTTGGACCATATTAGAGTCCTCTACTCCTACATTTTCAGGAAGGGTGGTGCCATTTTTTTTAGCTTTGGCTACAGCTTTAGCATGCAAAAATTCATTTTTACAACATGACATTAAATGATTACTCAAATGTCCCGTCCCACCCTGTTTTCCTACAGTTTTATGATTCATTCTATGTTTACATTTATTACAAATAGCTTGTGTTTTATCTTCATTCTAAGTCATAAATTGCCACACAACTGATTTTTTAGCGCGTTCTACCTTAGTCCTAGGATGCACGGGGGGAACGGGAGCAGGACAACGAAAGGGAGCGGGAGCCGGGGAAGAGGGATTGGGAGTGAAACTAGTAGCCGACGGTGGCTCAGTTTCATCATCATCATATTCATCAACATTATTATCAAAACTATCAATATAAGTAGTAACATCATCATTTTCATCATCTTCAGGTAATTCCTCATCAAAATTACCAAACCTTCTTTGTAAATGTTCATGATAAGGATCTAATCCACAATTACTATCAATATTAAAAGCAGTTTCATCAACATGCGTATAATCATCCGTATTTATTCTTAATTGAGTAGTTTTTTTAGTTTTAGATTGAGAAGTACTACCGGTTATTTTATTTTTCTTGGATTTTGAGCTCCATAAATTAGTGATCGAATCAACAATGGTTGTTTTACCCTTGTCAACATTGTTTTTACCGGAATTCATATTCAAATATAAAAAAGTGAGTAAATTATATATAATACGAAAATGTAATGCAAAGTTTTAAACAAATAAATAACTAAATAAGTAGAGACTAGAGACTAATTACTCACAAAATAAATAATTAGATGCAAACAAATAAATAACTAAATAAAAAGTGAGTTGGAACGAATGTACCAAACGTCTACTTAAAAAAGTAGACGTGTATGACTGGAAGCCGAAAATTGAAAGTTGAATTTTGAAGCTCCAATTTCCAAAGACCAAATTCGTAATTTAAGCGAGAATAAGAGATTAGAGAGTAGAGACTAGAGAGAGTAGAAGATATTTTTGTGAGTGAAAAGAATGAAAGATTGGGGGTATTTATAGTAAAAAAAAAAAGGATAAAAATGTAGTTTTTAGAAGGTTGGGGTTATTAAATAAAGTTTGGGGGGTAGGGAGGTGTAAAGGGGAGTTATGGGGGTGAAAGAGCCGTTGGTGGGGCCCAAAACCCGTTTCCCAATGACTATATAAATTTATTAAATTTAAGATTTTTTTTTTAAAAAAAAAAACTGACGAACCAGACCGGACCGGAACCGGGACTAATCGGTAAATCCCGGTTTTCGTCCTGTTCCCCCTCCCGGACCCGCATAAGTTCGGATCTAACCGGTACAAGCCGGAACCGAGACGGAACCGGTAACGGACCGGAACCGGAACCGGAATCGGCACCTCCCGGTTCCATTGCCAGACTTAATGTAGATACAGGAAATCAAGATCATCAACCGGTGCTCCGTTGATCCAGTAGTGTTCCAGAGTTGTTTGGTGGGCCTTCTTGCTTCCGGAGGATCCCTCGTTTATATTTTATCATTTCAGTTTTGTTATTAGGATGTCGTGGGTCTTGTCCCGACATCCATCTCAGTTAGTAGAGGCTTTATAGATAGACAGTAGTAGTTCATGAGTCTTTTCATTTCCTTTGTTTAATGTTGAGACTTGAGTTGCCCTTGTGGCCAGTTGAATGTTTTTATACATTTTCGAGTTAAGTAATTGAGACTTTTGAGTTAAAGCTTTCTTTTAAAGTTCTTTTATTATTGAGTAAGTCTTCCGCTGAGAGTTGGGCCTGGACAAGGGTTCGCTTGGGGCCAACAATGGTTCTCGAGTGCCGGCCACGTCTAGGGTATAGGCTCGAGGCGTGACCATTCGCTTAATTAATTTTATCAAAATTAAGTGTCGATTTTTTTAATTAGCATGGTTGACTAGGCTTTTACACAAGTTGATTTTGTATGGAATCTCATTTACCAAATCAAATCAACTATGTCAGTTTTTTAAATCTATAAATCAAATCAACTCTATCAAATTTTTTTAAATCTATAAACTAAATCAAATCAACAATAAGCTATCTTTTTCAATCTCATTTTTTCGGGGTTTTATTCCGATGTAGTGTCTGGAACCCAAATTATGTGATGATGTAATTAATGCTTCCAAATATTTTTTTTGTTGTCTTAGTGAGAGACAATAATTAGATGATGCTATCGAAGAAATTAAATAAAAATGTGAAATAAGTTGTGTTATTTCGCTAAAATATAGTGTCGCCAACAATAAAGATAATGAAAATCAATTAAACAAGTACTATTATTACGGCATAATAAAATTGAACATGATTTGATTTGGGTTTTAATTATGGCGAAATGGTCTGATGGACCCTTCTTCTTGTATGTGTTTGTATTCTGGACCCTTCTACTTGACTATTTGTCAACTGAACCCTTAAACTCAATGAAACTCATTGTTTTTAGCCCTTCTGATCATTGACCAAGCTTATGTGGCAACTTAATTATTGAGTTGGCACAAATGTGTGATGTCACGCATAGAAGGAGTGTGAAAGATCAAATTTTAGACTAAAAATATTTTTTTTCTTTTTAAAATTAGAATAAAAAAATCAAATATTAGAAAATTAACTTTTTTTCAGTTCTTTCTTCTTTTCCCACCCCACTCATCCCCATTTCTTTTTTTTTTCTTTCTACTCTCAAACCCCCATTTCTCTTCTTTCTCCCCTTTCCGGCCCTTTCCAATTTCTTGTTTCTCTCTTCCTCTCTTTTTTCACATTTTCTTCCTCCCGGGAATAGAAATGAAATTGTAATGTTGTTATATATCCGTATTTTTCTTTTATTTTCGGGGTAATTTATAACCCATAAAGTGATAATGATTCAACAATCTTGAAAGATGAAGTGATTGTTGAATGTCTTTGTGAAATTAGGTGAAATGTGCTATGTAAAATTGTGTACAACTATTAGAGTATAGTGATGTATTTTAATGGCTATTCGTTAACACCAATGGGGAAAAGAGATTTATGGTGGTTCAAGTGGTAGATGTAAATGTTGGTAAAAGAAATACGATTAAAAATTGTGAATGAAATAATTTTTTTTAAAAAAAATCGAATGATAATTGTTAGTTATTTAGGAATGTAATGATACTAGTGAGAATGGAAGGTTGTGGTGGTATCTCTAATGTAAAAAAATGGAGAGAGGTGAAGGGATGAAGGAGGAATGAAGTGAAAAAGAAAGAAAAAATAGATTGAAAAAAATAAAATAATAACAAGTGATATGTCAGTTAAAAGGTGATGTGGATGAAGATATGCCATTTTTGTCAAGTGTTTGAAGTTCACACACATTGAAAGGGGTTAAACATGCTTAGTTTCACTGAGTTTAAGGGTTCAGTTGACAAATGATCAAGTAGAATGGTCCATAATACAAACTCACACAAG
This sequence comes from Solanum acaule, assembly GCA_036250505.1. Taxonomy (NCBI): domain Eukaryota; kingdom Viridiplantae; phylum Streptophyta; class Magnoliopsida; order Solanales; family Solanaceae; genus Solanum; species Solanum acaule. The sequence continues at coordinate 19,304 of JAJOOR010086694.1, read as the reverse complement.
TATAAGGGTCTATCAGACCATTCCGCCTTTAATTATTTGAGTTACTATATATTTAAGGGAGCCACCATACGATGATGATTTTAAAAAAAAATTAAAAAAATATTAATGAGCTATAATTCTACGAAGACTTTTTGTACCATAAAAATTGTAAGACCAAACTTGAAATAATATGCTAAGAAACATGAATTAAGAAAAAAATACTGACAAAGCAAATTATATTATAATAATTATTTCAAACTATAAATATTTATAAAACATGTAAAAATAAAATGTTGGTTCGAGATTGTTTGGTTTTGACTATTTTTAGTTAAAATCAAACCAAATCAAATCAACTATGTAATGACTCTCCAGATCATCTTTCTCGTTTTTTCGATCATTTCAGGATTTAAAGTTATCTTGTAGCGACCCCAAGCCATTTATGACTTGCTGGGACTGATAGTATAGTCATCGGATTGTTCCTTTGAGTTTTGTGCAAGTTTTCGTGTTTTGGAGCCTTTGAAACTTGAACAGTTGACTTTGGTTAAAATCTAAGGAAGATGGCCTCAGAATGCAATTCTAACGGTTTCATTAGCTCCGAAAGTGTCATTTTAGGCTAGGGGAATGGTTGGTTCGAGTCACGAGACTTCTAGTGTGATTTTGTGTCGTTAGGTGTTTTAACTTTGAAACTTAAGTCAAGGTTTGACTTCGGTCAACATTCTTAGTAAATGCGCTCAGATGAGAATTTGTCAGCGCGGTTAGCTTTGGAATGTCGAGTTTGGTATAGACCTTTCATACGGTTCCCAAGTTTTTCGATCTCATTTTGAGCCTTCTTGAGGATCTTAGCTTAAAATGAAACTTGGGTGTGGGATTCACTTTTCGTCGAGACATCCTCGAATAGAAATTTTGATAGTTCGGTTAAGTCTGAAACACTGAATTCAATGGGGTAACATATTTTGTTTGAGCTCATAGATTTCTGAATGAATTTCGAGCACCCTGTTGGAGAATTCAAAAACTAAGAACTTCATCAGTTGGTGTGCTGGTTGCTGGTACAACCATGTGGGGCCTTTGTGTTCGCGTGGCTTGCGTTTGCAAAGGGTTGTCGCCGTGACCCACACATTTGCGGTGCCCAGGGCCTTGTCCGTGATGCCTTTGTAGTTGGCCATGCGTGTTCATGGGATGCCAGCCGCGTTCACAGATCCCTGAGGCTCGCCTAGCCGCGTTCGTGTGAGGGATGTCGCATTCGCGGAGCCTAGCAGCTCGGTTGACCGCGTTATTTAGCTGATTGCCTTGTCCTCTTCTTAGAGCTTATGTGTGTAGTTGTTTCATGTGTTGATCTTTAGCTATTTCTAGGCTCGAATTGTGTTCCATTTTGGAACACAAGTTTGGGGTACAACTTTGGGCCTTTTGACAGTCAATTTTGAGATTGTCGACACGGGCCCCACATTCCTATTTTAACTCAAATTTTTAGTCTATTTCCAATTATTGCAAAAATAGTGTCTAAATATCCGTAATAATGTGGTGATCGATAATTCGATAGCATGGAGGTGTTTAGAGGCATTTCAGGAGCGAATAGCCCTTGTATGGTTGATTCGGAGCACTCATAATCGACTTTGATGTAGGATTCTATCTACTTTCTTGATTGAGCTTCTTATATAATGCCTAATATAGATTTCATGTAACTTTGGATTGTATTTGCTGAGTATTTAGCTTTCCTCTTGTTCATTCCATATCTTCTTGATTCCGTATGAGCCTATGGCTTATTGTTAGGGTTGGGACCCTTATTTTAGGTTTGTAGCTTCGCTTGTGGTATAGATGATCTTGCGAATCCTTGTTAGGAATGATATACTGTGTCCTTAGAATAGGTTGGACCTTAGATGCCTTAGCTTGTGTTTTATCGCCTTGTAGTCATATGTTGCTCCCTGTAGGGCTTGTATTGGGTTATTCTCCTCCTGTTGGTGCTTCTAACCTTGGTGGCTCGTTGTAGCCTTGGATTGGTCCTAGCAATGCTCAGCTAGGGACTAGAGCGGTATAATTGGGTTGGGGTGTCGTCCCTTGAGTTGATTCCCCCTTTTATTGATTGGAAGCCTTTCTTTGATCCATTCACTTGTTGTTTAGCAATAGGCCTGTGATACTCTTATTGAGCTTGACTATATTGTCGGGTGTTTCCTATTGAATATAGTTTTTGGTACGCATACTACACTTCTCCCCCGTGCAGATCACAGTTTGAGTTATCGTCATTGATTTTGAGTCGTGCAGAGTAGCTTGGAGTTTCGAAGACTAGGGTGAGATCCTGATATCCGGGCTATCGGTTTCCATCTATTTTGGCTAGGCATAGTCTTTATATATGTTCAACTACTGACTAGTGTCAGGCCTTGGGATCGTTCCTTGTATTGTATTTCAGTTTATTACCCTTTCTTCACTTGTTATAAGCTTTATGCTTTTATCTTTTACTTCCTTGAAATATGACATCCCCTACCCATTTATCACGCTAAATCCCACATTCATATTTTAACTCAATTTTTTAGTCTATTTCCAATTATTGCAAAAATAGTGTCTAAATATCCGTAATAATGTGGTTATCGATAATTCGATAGCATGGAGGTGTTTGGAGGCATTTAAGGAGCGAATAACCCTTGTATGGTTGATTCGGAGCACTCGTAATCGACTTTGATGTAGGATTCTATCTACTTTCTTGATTGAGCTTCTTATATAATGCCTAATATAGATTTCATGTAACTTTGGATTGTATTTGCTGAGTATTTATCTTTCCTCTTTTTCATTCCATATTTTCTTGACTCCGTATGAGCCTATGGCTTATTATTAGGGTTGGGACCCTTATTTTAGGTTTGTAGCTTCACTTGTGGTATAGATGATCTTGCGAATCCTTGTTAGGAATGATATATTGTGTCCTTTGAATAGGTTGGACCTTAGATGCCTTAGCTTGTGTTTTATCGCATTGTAGTCATATGTTGCTCCCTGTAGGGCTTGTATTGGGTTATTCTCCTCCTGTTGGTGCTTCTAACCTTAGTGGCTCGTTGTAGCCTTGGATTGGTCCTAGCAATGCTCAGCTAGGGACTAGAGCAGTATAATTGGGTTGGGGTGTCGTCCCTTGAGTTGATTCCCCCTTTTATTGATTGGAAGCCTTTCTTTGATCCATTCACTTGTTGTTTAGCAATAGGCCTGTGATACTCTTATTGAGCTTGACTATATTGTCGGGTGTTTCCTATTGAATACAGTTTTTGGTACGCATACTACACTTCTCCCCCGTGCAGATCACAGTTTGAGTTATCGTCATTGATTTTGAGTCGTGCAGAGTAGCTTGGAGTTTCGAAGGCTAGGGTGAGATCCTGACATCCGGGCTATCGGTTTCCATCTATTTTGGCTAGGCTTAGTCTTTCTATATGTTCAACTACTGACTAGTGTCAGGTCTTGGGATCGTTCCTTGTATTGTATTTCAGTTTATTACCCTTTCTTCACTTGTTATAAGCTTTATGCTTTTATCTTTTACTTCCTTGAAATATGACATCCCCTACCCATTTATCACGCTAAATCCTGCAATATCAACACAAAATGAATGACATTAAACATAGTATATATATGAACACACTTTCTCAATTCATCTATTAGTCTTATCATTTGCTCGACATTCAATCATATGGTTTTCCATGTGAAAAAATATAGATAAGAAAGATTTGCTTACCATATTGTCTGAAAATGGTAAGGAGATCTTGGAACATGTTCTTAATGGCCTCTCGAATATTTCGTAAATTTATGGAATATTAACAAAAATTAATGGAGATCAATAAATCTAAAAGAGGTCCACATCATCCTACTTCGAGATATACGTTACTATAGCCCTCGAATCACAGAGAAATCTTAAGAGAGAGAAGAATTAAGGGAGGAAAAAATAACCTGACATGCTCACTAGGAAAATCTCTACCTCTCATCTCAACTTTCAAGCATCAAATAATATCAAAATGACTTTCAAGAAGATCAACTCTCAATCAATTGCCTTTATTGCTGCTGATTTCAAGTTTGCTACTAAAGTTAAAGGAATCTTTGGTGTTACCTTTGAAAGTTTCGGAGTCGTTACGAGGAGTAAGGCCACTATGATGGGACAACACACACTTCAAGTGTCATCCACATCAAATCCTTCTTTTGGGTCTTCAACTCCAAAATGATCAAGATCTTCCACAAAATTTTCAGAAGGAGGAAGCAGTGTTGCTGAAAAGATCAAGAAGATCTTAGATCTACTTAAGCACTCTAGTTTGAATAATTCTACCACAAAGGAGAACTATGATTCAACCAGTGCTTCATCTCCACATGCATTGCATAATATGAGTTTGTTGAAGATCAACTTGCACGACAATCCGTGTTACTCTACTTCATCTCAATGATCATGAAAATAATGGTAATTGATGCTTCATCCATGGAGGATAGAGTAATGAAATTGGCTAACGAAAAGAAGAGTGTCCTTAATAATGAGAGGGGAAGTTCTAACCAAATCTCTATCATGTTGGGCTCGCTTGATCCAATCCAACTATGTATCTCTATAGATAATGAAAATGAGTTGTTGGAGCAAGATAACTTCCAAGTTGATAGAGAGAATGGTGAAGGCTTGCTTCTTGTAACAAGGCGAAGACGCAACAAGACAAGTTTACAAAAAGAATTATCTGAGAAACCAATCAAAAGGAAGATAGTGAGGAGAGTAAAGACAAGTTTACAAGAAGAATTATATTAACTTATTCTTCTTCTTGTATTTTCTTGACTTCAGGATTTAGGTGTTTGAACTGTAGTTGGTGAGTTCGATGGAGTTCTATGTTCACATTCGATAAGTCATTGATCATCACCCAATCTGACCTTTTTTGTCCTTCAACTTGGATTAAATGTTCTCTCACTTTGTGCGAGAATTTATTAGCTCGTCGATTGAGTTCAATGAAACGTTGTTTAGCTCTTCTACTCTCTGAACTGCCTTGATCATTTTAGTCAAAGACCCTGTCATTTTTGTTGAGGTCTGACACATTCGGCAAATTAGTGAGTACCTTTTGGCGAGCATCAATGTCACGATTTTACTTTTTTCATGTTTTAATCCTCTTTTTGCTTGATTTCATCTTGTCCTTGGGCCTTCATAGCTACAAAACACAATAAATCATTAGTTAAGGATATAAAAATGAATTGAGGACATTAGTTATTGAACTAAAAAGACCTCAAATGAGTAAAAATCTCAGACTCATCAATACTCACTACTGAAAAAAAAAACAAATTTGCTTCTCATGCTCTTAAATGTGGCTTTCTTGATTATTCAAGGGTATAGAAGGATATCAATGATTCTCACCTGATCTCCTGCGATAAATTATGTCCGCTAATGTTACCTTTTTTTGAAGGTCAGATCCACTGAATATCCTCTTCTGTTGAACAATTAGGCATTTATGAGATTCTATCGGTTTTTTGGGAGATCCCGCCATAGTCTATACTTACACAACAACGTCTATGACTACATCTATCTCCTCGGCACCTCCATCATTATTAACCTATCATCATTTTCCTCACCCAAATGATTCACGCCCTCCAATGGAATTCTTCCCCGATGAGGACTTGTCTACACATAGTCCTTTTATTCTCACTCGAAAGGGTAATTGCTCTACTTGTAACCCTCATTATATCTGTACTTTTTTAATCTATCATCGTTTGTCCGGCCTATTCTTCATTTGCATCATTACTATCATCTATATCTATTCTTAAGACTATATGTGAAGCTCTTTCTCATCCAAGCTTGCAACAATCTATAATTGAAGAGATGATTATCTTACTCTCTAGTAGTACTTTGGAGATCGGGGCGGATTTACCTATGCCTAAGGTGTGTCACATGACACAGATTCGCCGAATTTTTTTTATGAAATATACCTATATAAAAAATAAAAATTAATAAAAATTGAATCTAAAAGAATTTAAAGGACACCCCTTATAATAGAATGCTCCTAGCTCACATGGTAAAGGCGGTGCATGTATGGTGCAATGCCTTGAGTTCGATCCCCTACGAGGGTGTTTCTTTTTTCTTCATTTTTATTCATGTTTTTTTTTTGTTTTTTTTTTCACGTTTTATGTTTTCCTTTCCTTAAATTTATTTAATTTTGTTTTAAATTCAAACAATAAGTCCCCTTCATTAAAAACCTATCAACCTACTCTAATTCATTCAATATCTAACTACTGTTTTTTATATTTATTTTTAGAATTAAAATAAAACTCAAAATCTTTGAGTCATTTATCAATTAGAATTATAGTTAAATAAAAATAGTGTTGACTCCTTAAATCCTTGTATTTGTATATTCTGACTTGTGAGTTTGTTCAATTTTCTTTCCGTTCTTGTTCATCAATCATTGTTATTTGACATCTCGTATCTCCACATCATGTTAGTATTTTTTTGCTATTCTATTTTTTTTATTATGTGATTGAATTATTTTTTTATTTGTTCATAATAATAATTTTATTCTTTACTATTTGCTTGTTACAATGAAATAATTTAGAATTCATTAAATTGATTACAATTGTCTGCAATCCTCAATTATTTGATCCTCAATTACTAATTGTGCAGATTACATCATATTAGTCTAAATTTAATGGAGAGGTATTATTCTAAAAAAATTACAACCGTTCAAAACCAATTTTAACGACTCAAGCTTCAACTGACTTGGAAGAACAAGCTAATGATTCAAAAAAAAAAATATCTATGAAGTGATGGAATTAATTTAAGTTCATTGCCAATTGATCCTGGGAAAGATTTACCTATTCGAAAATATCATCCAAATGATCTTGATGCAATAAGGAGGTCATATCTTCAACAAGGTCATATGTTCTCTTTTTTCATTTTTTTTAAAGATGTTAATCATTTATTTGCAATACAATCTCATGTTGAATAATGTTGTATAAAATTTTATTTAATAATATGAAGATGTGAATGATTTAGTTTAAAATATTATCTAATTAAAAGAATAGACAATTTTTTAATTTTTTTAATTTAATCAAAATTTTATTTTTTCATAAAGTTCACTATTAATGGGGCCTCAAATTTTTGGAGGCCTAAAGCAAAACCTATTTTCTTCTTAAGCCATTCTTGTCCCTTTTATGGTGACACCCCTTAGAAAAAATCTTGCGTATGCCATTGTTGGAGATTATTCCTCTACCTCTAGATAAATCTACAGTCGGTTGTCGCCGGATATATATAGTGAAGGTTGGTCCTAATCAACAGATAAATCACCTAAAAGCTCAACTATTGGTTAAGGGTAATACACATATTCTTGATCTTGACTATGGTGATACTTTATCTCTTGTGACCAAAATATCTTCAGCCCATCTCTTTATATCCATGCTTGTGAATTGCCATTGAGCTCTCTACCAACTATATATTAAAAATGCATTTTTTCATGGAGATCTCAAAGATGAGGTATCTATGAAGAAATCATCTGATTTTGTAGCTTAGAAGGAGTTCAGTAACATGGTGCACAGACTATGATGAACACTCTATGGCATGAAGTAGTTTCCTCGAGCAAGATTTGAAAAGTTTAGCATGGTTATTCAAGTTTTTTGCATGGTACAAAGTGAAACTAATCATTTTGTGTTCTGTTGTCACTATGGTCCAGGTTTGTGCATGACTTCGGTAATGTATGTTGATGATATAGTTATCACATGCAATGTTGATGAAGAGATCACCAAATTGAAACATCACATTTGTCAACACTTTCAGACTAAGAATCTTTGTCAATTCCATCATTATCATTGTTTTTGATAACTATGTCATCAATATGCACTACCAAATATATGCACAAATCTGGAGCAGAGTGATAATAGAACAACAATGATCAGTTTCACTTAGTATCATGACAAACTTTTGAATAATCATGCTAAACTTTTCAAACCATACTTGAGTAGACTGATTCAGGTCATAGAGTGTTTGTCGTAGTCTTCACATTATATTACCAGGGAATTGATGTCGTTCAATCTGAATCAGAAATTGTCATTTCACAAAGAAAGTATGCACATGATATTTTTGAAGAGACATGAATGACATATTGTAGGCCTATAGATTCTCCAATGGATTCAAAGATTAATTTCCTACTAGGTTGGGGGAGTCTCTTAGCAATCCAAGAAGATATATAAGACTGATAGAAAAGTTGAATTATTTCACAGTAACTCGACCTGATATTACATTTTCGGTTAGTGTCGTAAACTCATTTCTTTAATTCTCTTTGTGATATTTTATTGGAATGCAATTATTCACATTTTTCGATACATAAAATTTGCTCCAAGAAAAGGACTACTTTATCAAGATCTTAAACATGAAAAAATTGTAGGATAATCAAACGAAGATTGGGCAAGGTCACCATCTGATATACGATCCATTTATGGATATTGTGTTCCAATTGGGAGAAATTTGGTGTCTTGGAAAAGTAAGAATATCACGACCCAGACCATCGTGATTGACACCCACACTAACCCTCCAGTGGGAGAATCATTAATACTAATTACCTAACCAAAGAACTACATAACTTAATCAAAACTAAGGTATTTAAAGTTACGGAACCAGGTTTAAATGCTAAAGGAAAAATAGAGTTCCCATAAACTCCAAAAGTCTAATCAAACAAATGCGGAATAACACTTAGAACCTGAAAGTCAGCATACCAAAACTCTAACAAGGAACCATAGTCTAAAGAAATGGGTAAAACCCAAACTAACAGAGAGTTATCTAAAGAACTAGTCTAAGTCCGAAGATGTGGACATAAACAAAAAGAGAACTCATGGCAGTCCGGAACTTGAATTCAATGACGATCACTGATCTTCTAAATGAGGTTTGTCAGTAGCCACTTGAAGATGCCCTGTACTCAACAAAGAAAGAGCTAGTGCAGTATAAGTACACAACCACAGTGTACTAGTAGGATCACACGTCTATCCCACTAAGTCCAACATACATAAGCCATTACAACATAATAATAACATGCATACACCGAACATATACAATAGCAACATCATTTACGAACAAAGTACAATTTCACAATTCTCAAGATATACAATTATGTCAAGTCAATGGTCCTCTCATGGAACCCACACCCAAACTGTTAGTGTACCGGTACGTGGTACCCGTTCCAAGTTAGTGTGTCGGATCGTGACATCCGTTCCAATGTTTATGCCAGTACGTGACAATCGGTCCCAGTTAGTGTGTCGGAACGTAACACCCGATCCATTCAACAAGCCACAATCACAAGTACAGTCTCATAATCATACAATCAAGTCATGATTCATGGTATGCAATTTTCCAATTATCCTCAATTATGATTAGTGAGATATACAATGCAACATTCACATACATACATGCATTATAATGAAGAACAAACATATATCACACAATATGGAATCACAACCATCACCTACCTTGAACAAGGCTTGAATCCCCTAAGAAACTTGATTCTTCCCTTTTCGGATTCTTTCCGCTTGTTCTTGGTCTACAAACAATCAATATAACACGGGAATCAATAAATGATGTCTAATTACCCAGATTAGAATCAATTCTATCAACTCTAGATCAAACCCATGATCCCAATATCCAAATTAGGGTGTTTCCCACCATCCAAACAGTTCCAAAACCCTCCCCCCCAACAATAATCACCTAAGAAATCAAGTTCTACGAATCGAAAAATGGATTTGAGGAGTGAAAACCTTACCTTTAGACTAAAAAATGGTGGAAAACCGTCAAGAAAGCACCTGGGGTCATTCCTTAGCTCTCAAAGTCGAAAAGTGCAGAATAAAACGTTTTTGGAGTTTATTTCTGACTTAAGTCGCATCTATCCCGCCACAATGGTCCTCACCCCGCTACAGCGGCCCTGCCCTGGCGAAAATAATCCCGCCACAATGGCTTGCACGGAACTAGTGAGTCGATTTACGAGTTTCGAATCCCTATTTCACAACACACCTTTAACCCATGACACTCAGAAACTACCCGTTCACGCTAAGATCAGTTTCAGGAGTTCTACTCACCCGAATTCAATTCCGTAAAGTCACACGGGTTCCTTAACGTCTTAACTATCTACTCATGTGATCAAAATCATAGTTAGATCACCTAATTGTTACCAGATTTCCCTAGACCTTACTGACTCTGATTTCGTCCAAATGGACTAGGTTTGTGCGATCAAGTGATCAGTTTACAGACATATTCACAAAGTTCTTAACCGGTCCCAAAATAAGTTATATATATATAACAAGCTTTGTTGGTACATATAATTTGTATGCACCAGTTTGAATGGGAGTGTTAGAATCCTAGAAATATTTATAACATACGTGTAAATATAGTAGGTAACTTTATTTACTCTTAGATTTACTCATATTTTAATTAGATATTGATTTGTATTGATTTCTTTTCCTTTTTAGGACATGTATATATACTTAGCAATTTAAATCTCAGTAGTTTGTAGAAATAATCAAACTATGTTCTCTCTAACTCCTGTCCTCTCACATATGTAAATGTATAAAGGAAAGTGGAAGGCCAAACACATATGAGAACCCTTAAATTTGCCACAATTTTTCATTTTAGCACCTTAACTATGACTTGTTTCAAGTAGACACTTCAAATTTTCAACACCATTAAAAATATACCATTTAAACATAAATAAGTGATATGACAGAGTGTGTGTACTTTCTCTAAGAGAGTGAAAGACAAAAAATGTATATTATTTTCATTAAAAAATCATGTTTTATTTTTTCTTTTATCTCTTCTCATCATCAATACCACAACTATTCGCCCGCGAGACTGGGTCTGTTAGAGTAAGAAATGAATTCTTTTCTGATTGAAAGATTTTAAAATTTATTTGGGGATAAAAAATACATACAATTTAAACATAAAATACCAATTTTATGATTTCTTTATTTTTATATATGGTCCTCAACTGTAATTTTGCATTTTAAGAATCGATGTTCGTTCGTTATTTTTCGTAAAAGAAATTAAAAATTGACGAACGAACATTGATTGTTTAAAAAAATAACAATTTTTTGAGAATTTGTATGTATTTTTACGTGAAAAATAATCAATGAAAGTGCGTCACTTTTCTTTCATAAAAAAATTAATGACAATTCAACGTAGTCTATGGAGTTTTAACCTTTATTTAGTAGTGTTAAAGCAATGAACAAGCGTTTTTTTACTCGTATTGACGATGAGTTCGTTTTATCCGTATTGAGTTGAATGAAAAATTAGAAAATACGTATTTTAGTTAAATCTAGATAGCTTGGATATGAAATAATAAAATAATTTGATTGATTATTTTAGATAGAAAATTGGCACACTCTCATCAGTTATTTTTCACGTAAAAACGTAGAGAAACCCTCAAAAATATGTATTATTTTTTAAAAAAAAAAATTTGATCTTCTAACATTAATTTTTTTAAAAAAATTACGAAAACTAACAAACAAACATTGATTTTTAAAATGAAAAAGCGGAAATGAAGAACATAGATAAAAATAAAGAAATCATAAATTTAGTATTTTGTATTGAAATGGTACATAAAAATAGAGTTGAAGGGTTAAAATAGAATGTCAAAATGAAAAATGAAGACAAGTGAAAGGGATTGTGTATGTGTTTTTCTATTGGATTTTGTGTCATGTCATGGTGTGTGAATTACACATATTCCATTTTGTTGATTTCTTAGACAAAAATATCTAAATGAAACATGAAAATTAAAGTTAAAGGATTAAAATGAGTTGAAGTGCCAAAATATTTCCTCTCTCCCTAATTACCTGTCCACTTTTTCGTTTTTTAGTTATCTCTAATTACTGGTCCATTTTGACAAATCAAGAAAGAATAAACTTTTTTTGTACTTATTATATTCTTAATTAATTACTTTGAAAAATGTAGAGCTTCTTGAAAATCTTAAGTTTTTATTTGGGATAAGGCACAAGTAATCACTATGACCGAAAATGTAGAGACACATTTAAATTTAACTAGGATCCTATTACCCTCTGAACTCATTTTTTTTCATATTTTTGTGCACTTTTTGAGCTGACGTGATTGCCTTCAATCACCCAAGTTGGTTGTGTTTGTACACACTAGCCTGCCACATGTGAAAATATTTTTTTTAATTTATTTTTTATTTTTGAAAAAATTAAAAATTTAAATTTGTTTTTAAAAAATATTCTTATTTACTTTATCTTGTATTTAAATTAAGTTAATACATTTTTTTAACCTTTTATTGAAACTTTTTTTTTTACCTTTATTCTTTATTTTTCTCTTTTATTTTTCTATTGATTTTATTTTCTTTGTCTTTCGTTTTGATTTAATTTCAAATTTAATTTCAAATGTCTTGTATTTAAAATAAGTTAATTTTGAACGAGAATCAAAATGAGTGAAGAAAATCAAATGAAACATAAAAAAATGAAAACGTTAAAATTAAATTAAGGACTCTTTATACACATAATTTTTTAAAAATAATTAAAAGTTAAAAGATAATAAATTAATTAAAAAAGTTTAAAGTGAGAAATAAATTAAAATAAATATTTTACAAAGAAAGAAATAAAAATAAGTAAACATATATAAGTTTTAATATCAATAAATATGTGTACTAACTAATTATTTACCAATAAAAAAGGCATGTGTTCAACTTGTGCATTCATCACTGGCTTTCAAGAGATTGTGCGCACTCTCTATGTTGTGTTAGTGTTTGAGTGATATTTATTCCATTTATATTAGTTTAGGAGGGGTAATAAGACTCTAGTTAAGTTTTAGTGTATCTCTGAGATTCGGTCATAGTGTAGGATGATACTTATATCTTATCACTTTTATTTCATGTACTTCATAATTGAAAGGAATAAAATGATAAACACACTGTGTCAATCATTATTTTCTTAATAGATGTATTAATTTCAAAATGAATAAATAATTAGAAACAAAGTAAAATTTATGAAGAAATTGAAGTCTGCATTTATGTTTGGCCAAAAATGGAATGGAGGAGTACAAATTTTCAAAACCTAGAAACCTGAATACAAGTAATGACAAAAGTCAGCGCCACGAAAGTTGAGGGGGAGTTATGAATTGAGCGAATAACAATAACTGCTAAGGTCAATACAGAGCTGTCTCTACACACTGGACTTCTCTATCGAAAGAAGTCCATCTGTTTTTAAACTTATCTATATTGACTTTACTTATTTTTTGAGAAATATTTCAATCCCTCTCATAATAGTTGTCCACTATATTAAAAATATTTTTTCAATTTAGAAAATCAAGAAATAATTTATTTTTTTATCTATTTTATCCTTGCTATTAAATATTATTTATCATCTAATATATTTTTCAAAGCATTATATTTAATAAAGTCAAAGAATACTATAACAATATTACCCTATTATTTATAATTTCTTAAGGGGTGTGTCAAGTCAATAGTGGACAACTATTAAAATAAATAATAATTTTAATTATTACTTAAAAAATAAATTCTTAATTTTACATATTATTTTTAACAAATTAATAATAGATAATTTTTTTATATATATTTTATAGCATTAATTACTTATTCTTCAAGACGTAATACTAATCACCAAATAATAGTGATAGTATGGTAACATAATCATGTCAAATATTACTCCCTCCGTTATTGTTTATATGTCACCATTTTAGATTTCGCATCCTTTAAAAAACTAGATAAGTTTACCATTGTACCCTTATTTAGTGATCTCCTGAAGTCAAGTTTTCAATAAATTAATCATTTAGTTTTTCTATATTGGTCAAATTCAGGCATTCAAGATCAATAACTCTCAAGGGTAAAATAGGGAAAATAATGTCATTTATTTATTGATTTTGTGAAATGACAAGTATTATGTAATATTTATTTTTAATAAGGATGATACATAAAATAGAAATGGAGAAAATATTTTCTTAATACGTATGCTAAATCTAAATGTGATAAATAAAAGTGAAATAAATAAAAGTGAATGGAAGAAGTATATATTGAGAGAGCCGGGGAGTAAATACGAAAAGAGAGCATTGGTTCCTTTGGGCAGCAGTAGCGGTTTTAGTTGAATCCATTGGCAGCTTAATTAAATGCATGCAGATGGGAAAAAAAGACACAGTTCCCAAGAAGGCAATGCATAAAGAGTTGGGACAGTTGAGAGGCTTGGTTTTGTATTTATTGCTAGTTGTACTAGTCTTCTTTAATTTGTTCGACTCCACTCCTCTGAATTTATCTTCATGGGAAATCGTTGGTGCATTAAGTCAGCAGCAGGATCACAAACTCCAAATGCCTTAACTCGTGTTGCTCTAACAAATTATAAATAAGGGGTAATGTTAAATGGTCAGAATTTGTTCAGAAATTTAAAAAGTCTACAATATTTTTTTTATTTTAAAATAAATGGATCTTTTTTTCATTTTTTAATTAAAATGTTAAAATATTTAAAAATGTAAAATAGTATAGTGTGAAATATATTATTTTTTCATTCTACCCAAATTCTGACCAAATTTTCTGGTCATTTAGCTAATTCAATATTTTTCAAATAACATTACTAATTCAACATTTTTTGGGATTTTTTCAAATAAACAAGAATAGAATTTTGTATATTCTAATGGTTAAATAATTTTAATAATTATTATATTATTGTCTAGAGCAATTTGAATATACAAAATTTGATATGTTATTTGCGGGAAGGCCCTTCTAGAATTACGTTTAACGTCCCTTTATTACTTTCCCGATCGATTCAAGGTATAGCTATAAATGTCTTATTATATTTATTTTTAGGCGGAACGACTTGGAAGACCCCTGTACTTGACTCCGTTTGTAAGTTGGACCTCCTACTTATCAATTTATCATTTGAACCCCTAAATTCATCAGAACGCAATATTTTGAACCTTCTTTTCATTTGACTAGTGTGTGTGATGTACAATTGATTACATGTGGAATTCCATGTCATTTTTTAATGACATATAAGAAATTACATGTTAAAAATTAAAAAAATCAATTAAGTCACTTTTGTAATTTCTGAGAATTTCAGATAAGCATTTTTTTAAAAAATAAAAATAAATCCAAATAAGCATGTTCTTCATATTTGTTCTAAATTGAACACTAAATTCATGTCAAATAGATGAAATTTTTCGCCATTTGACTTGAAAATTCAAATACAAGTTCACCACCACAAATTCAACTAATTCCAATCACAATTTCGAATTAATTTCACAAATTCACAAGACCCATTTATTATGTTTCAATCTTTCTCTAACTTATCAATTGAGTTTTAATTTTTCAATATCCACCATTATCCTTCGGGTTAATCCATACTTACACCTCTTTTTTGAAGCCTAATAAAACAAATGATAATCTCAATACTTTTAGACTAAAAAGCTAAAATTTAAAAGGGTTAAGAGAGGGGGAGATCTAAGTGGTTAGGATGAGCGACTGATTTGTAGTGAAAAAGAAGTGTGGATTGAGAAGGAAGTGTATGAAGGAGAGAATGAAGAGGAGGACAGTGGGTGTGGTGGATGAAATTCTAAGAAGAGGAAGAGAGAGGGGGTGGGGGGTGAGGACAGAGGAGAGAGGGATGGTTGAGGAAGATGGGTTTTAAATTTATTTTTTTAAATTTATTATTATTTAAATATTTTAAATGTAAAATACTTTATTTACTCGCTGTCAAACGCGTGTAATCACGTACTTTTCCAACTCAGCATTATCAATGTCACATAAGATCAGTCAATGGTCAAAGAGGTTTAAAATATTGTGTTCTTATGATTTTAGGGGTTCAGTTGACAAATTGATAAGTAGGAGGATCTAACTTACAAACGGAGAAAAGTACAGGGGTCTCTTAGTTCATTCCATATTTTTTTATATTTAAAACATCTAATTCTCAAAATTATATTCTTATTTTCTTCTTAAAAGAAAAGCACACACATTGTATGAACAGTCTATTAGTCATGACAGAATTGTGTATAATTTTATTCGTTGATTATTTAAAGAAAAATCAATTGTAAATTTGAAAATTCATACTAAATTCAATTTACTAAATCGTGTATTACTGAGTAATTAGTATAATTTAATTGGAGAATATTCTACGTATATATGTTATTAACATGATTTTTTATTGTCTTATTTGATAGAAAATTCTATATTAAATGAAAATAAGTTGTAAAAAATGTATATCTGAATTATGTTATACTTTATTTACATACATTAAACATATTGTAATTTAATATCGTATCCTAGATAAAATACATCAACTTTAAAGTATTATAATTGATAATAAGGTATTGAGTGATTTTTATTTATTTGTTTTGAAATATCCACTTAATTACTATTAATGGAGTATCTAAATTTTTTATTCATGGTTAAAATTAGTGAAATACTTTTACCAATTTCTATATAAGTTAATTCTTGTTTGGAATGATTATAATATAAAATATTAATGTGTTATTCATGAGATAGTTATAAATGTCTTATCATCAATTTTTTTTAATTTAGAAATATCTAATTTTCAAAATTATATTGTTTTTATTTCTCTTGAAAAACATTCATTATATAGACTAATCTTTTTAGTTGATTATATTTAAAGAAAAATTCAATTTTAGTTTATGAATCTACGCTTAATAACCATATTTTACTAAACTTGTATTACAAAATAATTAAGTATAATCATAAGTAGATAAAATAATCATTTGTAGTTATTGTTAATGAGAAATTCAATTGTCTTCTTCAATAAAGAGATGAAAAAATATTTTTTCAAAGGTATGCATTGATACATTATGAACATAATTGAGTTCATAGGAGGGGTTGAGGAGGGAGTGTAGGTTATACATATGTCGAACATAATTTGTATGGTATAGTAATTGTAACACCCCGTATTCTAAAAAGAACAAATAGCAGCTTTCCAGATGTTGCAGGTGCCGAACCACGTGCCACCCACGGCCCGTGGAGTGGACCACAAATCGTAGGTGTGGTCCGTGGTTGGCCTGCCTGGGTAGGGTCTGAGGGTTCAGGACCACGACACGACCTACATACCGTAGGTCAGACCACAGTCCGTGGTCAAAGTCCATGGTTCGAGACCCCAAGATCACCCTCTCTGACCAAGAACGACGGTCCACCAAGATAGGCCGTGGGTCAGACCACGGTCCATCGACTGGGTTTCGTGAATGGTGTTTTGTCAGTTATTTTTAGAGGTAGTTGAGTCTTTTCCTAATTAGTTAGTTCCTATACTACGTCATTTTGCCTAAGTTTAGGACCCCTATATAAGTCTTTTTACCCCCAAATTAGACCCATTTACTTCATTCGTCCAAATTCCCAAAACTCATCTCAAATATCCTCTCTCTAGAATGTTGAAGAAGAAGAAGATTCAACCTAGGGTTTCAAGCTAAGGATCCAATTTCTCTATTGAAGGCTAGAAATTTGATTTGAGGTATGGTAGTTTTCATCCATGAATCCCTCTCATTCATGGAGTCCCCCAATTCCTCTATTTCAAAAGGTAGAATTCCCCAATTAGCTAGGGTTTTCTTCAATTACCATAGGTTATGATTATTGATTTGAATGGTTGAATTATGATCTTCTAAGCATGAATTAATGATTTACTATGGTTTTATGATGTTTTCCCCTATGAACCCATGTGATCCCTATTTTTTCAAGTTATGAACTATATGTTGTGGGATTTTGATCTTAAAGGAAGAGTTTTATGAAATTAAGCATGTGATGAAAGAATTGCATGAGTTTATGATGAAATCCATATCTAACCCTTATTTTACAAATGTTGAGGATTGAAAGAGGGTTTTTGGCCTTGAAAGGTGATTATGGAATTATGCATGTTTTATGAAGAATTATGTAAATGTTTTAAGGGTGCTTTGAGAGTAAATGTACCAATGATGATGTTGTGTTGTGAAAAGACATTCTCATAAACACATACTAGCATGATGTGAAATGTTTTCTCACATAACAAAGATTCTTAGGTTGAAAGGCTTTCTCACCTAATTGAATCAATGAATAAGAGCTATCTTAATGAACTATCTTGAATTGGCAAGATGACATGTCTTTCCATGTATAATGAGAATAAGTAAGAAAATACTATTATGTGGGATTTATGCTTAGCACCGAGTGAATATAGACATTGAGATGGAAGATCTCCCGTTAGTAGAGGCCGAGTTTCTAGAAGAAGTCTCACGAGATGGAAGCTCTCCCGCTAGTAGAGGTTGGGTTTCTAGTAACAATCTCCTTATACCATTACTATGTGCCCCCATCGGTTGATTAGCTAGTGGATCCACTTAAGCTAGAATTTCATGGTTCTACCTTAGGCAAGTAGAACAACCCTTTTCGGTGTGGGAGACACCGGGTGATCATGTTATAGATCACATAGTCTCTATGTTAAGGCTAATTCCCACAACAAGACTAAAAGTGAACTAAGGTTACTCAAGGAGTATCTCATATGTGTTCAAAGGCTTTAAAGATGACGTTAGCTTGCATTGACCATGATTTATGACTTATGTTTTATAACTCTTTCATATGATGTTTTAGCTTGGTCAATTGCATTTCATGAAATGAAATGTCCCTTTTAGCATGTTTTAAATGTTTTTATGCATAGCTATCATACTTAATGCATTTTTGTACTAACACATACTCTTGCCTACATTTTTCCCAAATGTCGGGTCTGACTAACATGGTTCCCAATATTGTGGCTAGATCTTGGATTTTAGTGTTCCTAAGCTTGGTGAGTCCTCATGGTTCAAGGACGAATTTCATTGTTTAGTTTTCTTTCATGTATTTCCCTTTCTGAACATGATGTATGGGCAGGCCCAATTACATTCTATTGTATTAGATGGCTATGATGAGACATGATTCATTCTATAAAATGTTTTAGACTATTGTTTTACTCTTATTGTTTTATTTCTTATGTTATGAGAACTAAGTGACTTGTATGGAGTCCTTCGGGGTTCTATACGCCATGTTACATCTAGGGGGTACCCCTGGGTCGTGACAAACTTGGTAATCAAAGCACAAGGTTTAGAATGGTCCTAAGATGTCTCATAAGCCAGGTTTAGTAGAGTCTTGTTCATGAGTGTGAAGCGCGCCACATTTATGAATAAGAGGCTACAAAATGTTTAGGAAACTCCACTTCTTTCATTACTCTAAAGTGTTGCGATAGAGTTTAACTCTATAAAGTCTCACTCTTCTAATCCTTATCCTATGTTCTTCAGGATATGTCTACGCGAAGAGTTTATACCTGAAGGAATGTGAGGGAGAATGTGGAACAAGAAGCTCCTCCTCAAGTTCCGGTTGATCCTTTGGCCGAACAAGTTACAAATGCGGAGTTTAGATCAGTTTTTCAAGTGTTGG
>JAJOOR010086693.1:0-13122 GCA_036250505.1 Solanum acaule | reverse complement strand
CCCCCCCCCCCCCCCCCCCCCCCCCCCCCCCCCCCCCCCCCCCCCCCCCCCCCCCCCACAAATACAGAATATTGTAGTACAAGGGGTAATAGCAACACTCCATAGTTTAAGTGTGAAGGTTGCAAACCGTGAATAGTTCACGGGGAAACTTCCCTTGGAAATAAATATAAAAGTCAAAAGCAAGTGAGCCATAGACCAAATGAAAAATCATAAAAGAACACTGCACTGCACATGTTTTTTATAGTTTGTTTCTCATAAAAATAAACCATAGAATAGAACTGCTTTGTTCAGTTGAGATCGGTAGCATAACAGTAAAGAAAGGATCAAGATCAAGGTGATTCCTAAGCCATGAAAAGGTACTAAGCTAGACCAAAGGGGATGCATAGGTAGACAAAAGCATGGTCAGAAAGCTCAACATAAATGTGGGTGCACTCTTTGCCAAGATTTCAAAAGCAGACCAATCTAAAGTATGCACAAGTCTTAATTTAAGAAGCATCCAAAATCTAACCGTTCCCGCTCATCCAGAAATGTCAATTCAAAAAAAAAAAAAGATTAGTAGATATTATCGTATACCTCACTCTGACTGAGACGTAAGCCAGATATCAGTTGTTCCTTCAGCTCAATAAAATTTTCCCTTATTTCATCAATAGAGCTGTGGAGAGTAAAATTGAAGAGGACATCAGGTAGGTCCCAAAAGGGTAGGTGCTCGGGTATCATAGTGATTCCACCAGGACACTTCAAAACCTCAAATGAAGATGGTTGTCCAAATATTGAGGAAGTTAATGTCAAATTGGTATCTCGAAGATACAGTTCCAATAAAGCAGACTTCAGCAGACTTAAGTACACTGGAGTACTAGAAGAATCAACTGGATCCGGAAGAAAACCAAATATTACGTTAGTCTGGTTAGCCACACCTGCTGCATGCACAGATAGGACGGAAACCTGCAAATTCCATTGTCAAGCTGAATTGCACTCAACTGAAAAGAGACGGCATTGATAAACTACGATTTCAATTTAAGGTAGGTTGCAAACCTTCATGTTAGGGATAGCAATCTCTTCCAAAATATCATACTCCAGTCTTGCAATGTGGGGAACAATGTCTGAAACTGGCTTCTCCAATCTGAAGTATGCTTGAGTAGTGGCTGAAAAACACAGCAACACCAAGATGTAAGGATGAGTTTAGAAACCAAAGGTGATAAATAAATGAACGGGAAATCAGCCTCCACAGCTGACAATATCTGAATGGTCACCAATATTAGGAGATTATCCACATCAATGATCAAACAGTCACATCACACGTAAATTTTAAAGGACATTGTCTTCATCAGGTAAATTTAAAGGAAAAAACAGCACCATAAAAGACACTGACGTTCAACGTAATGCCTAGATCACTATAATCAACAGAGACACGAGCAAAGGAGAAGAGGGCTTCCACTTTCAGCTAGAATTCCACCAGCCAAGGAAAGCACAAAAGTAATCTAGTGCTTGTTATTGACAACTCAGGGTGCCAAAATTCTGCAGAAAGGAATAAGTTTGTGAAGCAAGATCTACAACAGCACTTCCTGGCTATAACCAAACAGATCATGAGAAAGCGTCTCAGAGAAAAAAAAAATCATCTTGTATTTTATGCTGCCAGAAAGAAGGAAATCAGGATCTCCATTTACTAAAGGTAGACAATATAGGGACCAAACTATCAGTATTTCCATCTCCTTACACCCTTTTTCCATTGAAAATCCATCCCTTCATAAAGCATCACCAAAAATCCTAAGCAGCAAACCCGCTCAAGAGCAAGAACGAAGAACTTAAACTGCACCTGAGCCATCACACACTCAAACTTACATAGAACAATTATGTCTAACAACATTAGAACTCTTTGAAGCAGCAAACCAGCAATAACCTTGAGAAACAAACACAACGAGCCTACATGTATAAGCCTAGTAAAACAAAAAAACATCCTTCTACTCAAACAGTGCAACGATATACTGCAATCAACCACTCAGCTAAAGCTTAATCTAAAACTAACTGGGATCAGCTATATGAATCCTCGGGCTGCTTCAGAGATGTCCGGAAATTCTCAACCATTTCAATACTAGGCATCTAATTGAGAACATTACAGCACAGCAAAAAGGGAAATCACCAGACCCAATACATTTTCTCCCTATTTATGCAAAACAAGAACAAACCCAGATAAACCCACAATCCTAATTCACCCACAAACCCTAATTGCACAACAAACTTAAAAAAAATCCAAAACCCTAGTAAGACATCAGTAGAGGAGGAGACGAAAGTCTATATAAGTCAAAAGCATAATGAAACTGACCGGCATGCTTGATCGCCTCTTCAGCGTCAAACCCAGATAACTTAGAAGGATGTGGAAGGATCCAGAAGACAGCAGAGAGAAAAAGGGCAATACTCAGTAGCAAAACGGCGATACACTTGAAACTAAATTGTAAGCCGATTCTTGAAAAACCCATCGAACATCTCTGACAGAAAGTTGTAGAACCAACTCCATCGCTGTTCTGGTTCTGCACTGGCAATCTCTGTCCTTGCAATTTCCCCATGCCCAGAGCATCTGTAATCCGTGTTTCTCTTTCTATATAGGACTTTCACTACACCCTTTTTTCCCCTCTCTCTCTCTCTAGGAAATTTCTCTGTCTAAAAACTGGATTGACAACTGGGTTTACTCAAAGCCAAGTGTTCATGGTGAACTGTGAACATATATGTTTAATACAAAAAATAACAGTAGAATGCCATTACAGTTGAAGTCCACTAAGCTAAAAAAAAGCTTGAAAGATGAATAATAATAATATTGGATTAGAATATATAAAGGAATGATTCGGCAAACCAAGCGTTGGGTAGAAGCAAATGTGAAAGAGAAAGGAAACAGAGAAAGTGACAATGGGTGGACGGGGATTAATCATAAAAACGACAAATATTACTGCTTCTTTCGAATTTTACGATATTAAATTAAAGATATGTATAGTTATATTCGCTAATAATATGGACTGGATCAAGATAACAAATAAGTTGAGACCTTATTTGATCAAAATTTACTTGGATGAAAACAGACTGCATTAATAAAATGGGTCAGTATCATAACTTAATCCGTTAAAATTTTAATTATTTTTATTTGTTTGTCAAGAAAAAATCCAATATTTAATAAAATTGTGCTTTTTTCTGTATTATAATTGTACTAGATACACGACGTGTCAGCACGGGGCCCAATATATATTACTAATTTTTTTGTCTCAATGTGATATCATGAAACTTGAGAATTTATCAAAAAATTTGTATGATTTTAAAAATATTTTAAGTTGTTAATTATTGTAATTTATAGTACTTTTTTTTACATAATTTTAAAATAATAGTATATTATTCTCTTTGTTTTAATTTATGTGGCATATATAGGATTTCAAAAATTAACTTTTTTTTGTCTTTTAAATATATTAAATTATTAATTATTGTAATTTATAATATCCTTTTAATGTAATTTTTAAATAATAGATGTTACTTTTCATGTCCAAAGTTATGTGGCATTGATAGATTTTTTGGATTCAAGTGATTTTTTTATATACATTTTAATTTTTTTTTAAATTATTAATTATCGTAATCTATAATACTTTTTACGTCAATTTCAAATAATATATGTTTATCATCTAACCAATTTTATGTGGTACCAATAGAATGTTAAGAGTCAATCAAATTTTTTTATATAACTTTTAAATATTTATGTTGTTAATTATTGTGATTTATAGTATTGTTCATAAATCTATAACCAACAAAAAGAATAGAGAAATAAATTTATACAAAGAAAATACTAAATAGTAATGAAAATACTATATATACAAATGTTTAAATGAAAAATGAATAAAGAGCCGACATCGTAAAGTGAGCAATGGTTGGGCCCACACAATTCAAGAGAAGAATATTTTGATAGGACATATAAGCCATTAGGTAAATATTGATTGGTTTTTGGGTCCAATAACGAAAAGGTACAATCTTAAAGCAAGAGGATACAAAGGCTTAAGGAAACAAGTTTATCTTAAAATTAACAATATTGAATGACGAATATACCCTTGATGACAGGCATATTGACCATGACCTGCCTGCTTATTCCCACTTATATTATATATATATATATATATATACTAGATACTAGATATGTGAGCCCGTGCCAGCACGAGCCCAACATATATTATTTACTTTGTCGTAATTTATGTGACACATAGAATTTAGAGAGCCGTTCAATTTTTTTAGATAGTTTTTAAAATAATTAAGTTGTAAATTATTGTGGCCTATTGAATTTACATAACTTTAAAATAATATGTTATTCTCTTGGTTCCAACTTATGTGACACGAATGAAATTTAGATAGTCGGTCAATTTTTTTATATGATTTTAAAATATTTTAAGTCGTGATTTATAGTATTTTACGTAAAAAAATTGTAATTTTTTTTTAGATTTCTTACTCTATCAATTTAACTCTTTTTCAATATTTAATCAAATGATTTATAGCAGTATAAATATTTATGATTTATTATGAGACACACGTATAGAAATAAGCATTCACTTCATTTTCAAATAATATATGATACTTCTTTTGTTTCAACGTAAATGGGACATATGAAATTAGAGAGCAAATCAAAATATTTTCAATTGCTAATTATTGTGACTTAGAATATTTTTACGTAATTTTTAATAATATATGTTATTCCATCTATTTATATTCATGTGACACTGATAAAATTTCAAGACTCAATTAAATCTTTTTCAAAATTTTAGTATTTTTAATAAAAATTGTACCTCTAATATAATTGAGCAATTAAATTACAAAAAGTTAATTTCCACGAAATAAACAAAGTGAATTTTTTTGAAGAAATAGTCAGGAGACACAAAAGAGAATGGAAATGAAAATTGCTCAAGTGGGGTCCATATATTAAGAGGCATTTGAGTAATAGTAAAAAGAAAATTGGAAAGAAGCGAAATAGAGAGATGCAAGGGCCCCACATGCATGGGAAATCAAAGAAACTTTCGGTTGAAGCAAAGTAAAAGCCAAAACACATACGGGCTTTTATGTCAATTGATAGGAATATACATCGTAAAGCAGTGACATACAACAGTAGTTAAATATCCATATTACCCCTGGCCTTTTAATGCTAGGCAGGCATGTCGACCGTGAGGTGTGTGGTTATCATGGCTTATATATATATATATATATATATATGTAGTAGATATAACATATCAAATTTAAAATAAATAGTCTTTTTAGAATATTTTGATAAGACTTCTATATATATATATATATATATATATATATGTAATAGATATAACATATCATTTAAAATAAATAGTCTTTTTAAAATATTTTGATAAGATTTCTCATCAATTAAATTGAGTTACATATCAATTGAACTTTTAAGGAGCAAAATGGAGGGGTAGGGGGATAATAAAAAGACGGGTCAATAAATTCACCCAAATAGATTTCTAAAGGCATCAATTTTTTGGAAGAGATTCAATAGGTTAAAAAGACAAATAATACGAGTTGGAGGAAAGTAACATATTGTAATATAAACTTAGCTATAATGCTTTCCCTATTTTGTTTTTTTCAATTAAGTGTTAAGTCCGAGCAAAACTATTAATTTATGGAATTTTGGCATTAGAATTTTAATAGCTTAGTTGGTTGGTTATCTGAACTCTCATCTTATTAATGAGTGTTTGATTCCCTACATTGTAATTCTCTCCCCATTGCCCTCATCTTAGAAGAAAAAAAAAGTCTACGTACTGAAATAATTTTATTCATTAAATTCTATATGAAAGGAAAATATAGTTTATTTTTCACATTTTTTTATGATGCTAATATTGTGTTTACCCTTTATTCCTTAATCTCTATCCTTTCTTCTTCTTCTTTTTGACAATGTTTCACTTTATTTTATTTTATATTTTGCATGTGTGTTTTTTAATAATTTTATTTAGAGTTACTCAAGATGGCAGGGGGGATCATTGAATTATTAAGATTTGCTTAATGGAATGCGAAAAAAGGTTAGCCATCTGCATTTATACACTTGGAACTTGATGTTACTTTTAGTAATTTTATGATTATATTTTATGGCACTGAATACAAACATAGACAATGAAATAATCAAATTCTGATTGGTCAATCATTAATTCATCATATTGCTTTAATGACAATATTTGATAATTTTGTTTTATGAAGTTAATAGGAGTAGTTGAAAAGGTTATTTGCTCAATATAAGTCAATGTATAGTTTTATAGAGTATAAATTAGGGAAAAGGCATAGATTTCCCCCTTAAACTTGTTTCGAAAAGTCAGTTACACGCTTACATTTTTATAATGACCTATTACACACCTTTACTACTTAAAAGTAAATTTATTTACCCCTAAAATTGATGTGGAAAAATAATTTAAAAAAAATTTAAAATAGGTGCGTCAAAATTATTAAAGTAGAAAAAAATCAAAATTCAATTAGACCCCACCCCACCCCACTCTCCACATCTCTTCTAGTCTTCACAACCCACCCTCTTCTTCTTCTTCTTCAACCCCACTCTCTTGAGGAAGCACATTTTTCTCCTCTTTCTTTTAAGCAAAAATCTCTTCTTTTCGACTTCTTCTCAGCTTGCTTAGCAAATTACTTATCATCAATCTAAGTTTTGTGGATTTTGATTTGTATTTGTTAACAAAAGATTTCTTAATGTCATCGGCAAGATAAAATTTTGGGGGTTTCTTAGCAGCTGCAGCTATGGCGGGCTTTTTTGAAAGAACGGGAGAATTTTTCACTCCATAAATCAGCTCCATGTTTTGATTACTGTTCTTGGCGGCCATTGTTAAAATTTTCATCTTATTGTAATTTTGCTATGAAGAAAATTTAATTATTAGAGAATTTTAATAATTAGTTGGAGATTAATTAGTGTAAAATATAGTTAACAAAATAAAATTTAATTAAAAAAATATATATAATTTTTTAAAATTTCTGACATGGCAGTGATGTGGCGGCAACAAGTGTAATACACCACATATTGTGAGAGTGGTGTTACACGTCTCAGGGGTAAATAAATTAACTTTTAAATAGTAAAGGTGTGTAGTAGGTCGTCATAATAGTTTAAGCGTGTAACTGACTTTTCGGGACAAGTTCAAGAGGGAATCTATGTCTTTCCCTTTAAATTATATACATGTATAATGCACTTTATAGTTAAAGTCACTGACCATCATTTTTTAGAGTTGAATTAGAATAATTTAGTTTATTATGCATATTGGGCAGAGCCTATACTTTAGATTAGGCCGGTCTAATCATTCACTCGATCAGTTACACACTATTTTTCACTGTTATTGATTATTATTTTTGTCATAAAGATATACTTAAAGTTAAACTATATATAGTTACTTATTTTCAATTACTGATATTTAGAAATCAAACATAAGTTGGTTCTAATGTACCATTGCTATCTAAACGATTATTAATCAACGCTGAGTTGTAGACTAGCCTATACTTTTTTTTAATCCAAGTGGGGTTCAATTGATACATCTTTTGAATCGTATGAACATTTATAAAGTATTAATTCTAGTTGACGTGTCACGGTGAAAGAAACAACAAATTTATATAAGGGATCATATATATATATATATATATATATATATATATATTTGTATTTTGAATTCGCCTCTGACCGTTTATATATTCGAACACAAGAAAAATGAAATATTGCTAGTAAGATGACTAAAGTTCGTTTATGTGTTGTGTCTCATAAGCAGGGGCAGACCCACTCTTTGTTAAGGGGTGTCAAGTGATACCCCTTCGCCGAAAATTACAATGTATATAGATGTCAAATTTTGGTTTAATAAATATATATACAAGTATTGACACATCTTAAAACAAGTTGAATGTTTAATCTATTGGTTAAGGGGTTGTAAAAATTCCATGAGGGTGTGTGTTCAAGCCCTACTAATTTTTTACTACAATCATTGACACCCTTTAATGAAAATTTTGGATCCGACACTCTAATAACCAGACAACCCTTTAATGAAAATTCTGAATCTACCTACTCATAACTAGACAACCACTAACACCCTTTAATGAAAATTTTGGATCCGCCACTACTCATAACC
Source organism: Solanum acaule (assembly GCA_036250505.1). NCBI lineage: Eukaryota > Viridiplantae > Streptophyta > Magnoliopsida > Solanales > Solanaceae > Solanum > Solanum acaule. The sequence continues at coordinate 5,002 of JAJOOR010086693.1, read as the reverse complement.
AGTTAATTATAAGTATGCTTTGTGTTTAATTTGTTATCACTGTCTTTTTTATCTTATGATCTTATATATTAAATGTCTTAACGAAATTTGAAATAGATAACCATGTTTCACACAAGGTTAATAGGATACCTAATATCTCCCATTCAAATTAAATGAACCACCTAATCAGTAATTTCAAGTTTGTTGATACTCTATTAAGGAATTATTCCAATCAAATGATCCTTTTTCTTTTCTTAATTGGAATTAAATAATTATTTTGAAGTCATAGGTAAAGTTAAATGACCTAGCACACCTTGAAGAATATATCAAATTGACGCACACATGATGTTTTATTATCAATATTGGAGTTGACTAATCATATTTGCATCATGTAAGACCTATTTAAGAGGAAAGAATGTTCTACCTTGACCTTCTACATAATCGACGATTTGAGAAAGCTTTAGTGAAGTTATAAAGGAATCTTATTCATCTCATCACAATTCTTGTTGGTCTAATAATCAACTTGGTTACGTTTTTTAGCCCATAAATGCTCCTTAAAACATTAATTAATAATTCAAAAATGTGTATAGAATCGTAACATTTTTTTATAAAATTGTTAGGAGTACCTATGCACGTTTATTTTATTTTTTATTTTAAAAAAAAAAAAAATACACACGAAAAAAAGAATATTCCATGGACTGGTTTGGTTAGATGTTTGGTTCACCAAAAGAATAAGGTATCATCTGATGATATATAGAAATTAAAAAAGATATGCTCAAACTATACCGTGTTTGGTTAATATATAATAAAAATAATTTGCCAGTTATATTTGATTAATTAGTTCCAACTTCTAAGCAAATATTTATTCGAATATAAAGATGAAATTAACAAAACTGCCCATTAAATAATCAGGTTAAATGTAATTTAACTATGTACATAGTTACACTGTATAACAATAATATAAGCATGCAAATTGCCAGGTTTTAAAATTTTTGGCAGGTAGAAAAACATTTTTTAGAAAATATTTTAACTTTTCTCATGTTTGATTGGTTTTTTAAAAATATATATATATTTATACTAAACTTCATTACAATAAAATATCAAACTTCGCAAACAAACGATTAATTGATTCCAGACAAATAATAACTCACCAAACTCTTAAAATATAAATTTGATCTTGATTTTAACTTTGTACCATGTCAAAAACACTTAAAGATCATAGCTCGATCACTTGTTCATGCAATTCATTGAATAAAGAACCCTTTAAAACAAAGTTCTGAAATGAACACATAAATAATTTATTAACTTCACCAAGACACCAACTGAAACCAATTCATAAACTCGAATATTAAAATTTGCAAAATCAACTTGTTTAAAAAAATCTATTTTAAAACAAATAGGACCAAGCACTTCAACACTTTTGAAAGTACTATTCACATTTAAACTTCATTAATATAAGTCGTCTAATAAATAAATAAATATTTTCAATATATAAAAGGTATGTTGTACCAAATAAAATGAGGTAGAACTTATTCTGATTAACATACTATATTATTTTAATTAAATTTTTCACATTTGATGTTTTTTTGGGTGGTAGGGGTGATTTATTCAAAACTCGATAAAAATAAAAACTAGTATTAGTTATATTGCATCTTAGAGAGCTATAAAATGACTATTATAGAATCTCTCGTTCAAGTTTGATTTTAGGTCATAAAATTAGCCTCCCTCAAATAATGGGAGATAAACACAGAAAATTATTTGAAAACATTTGCTTATTTGGAATAACAAACCTTGAAAGCGATAAATATTTTTTGTATATGATAAATAATAAAAAAACTCAAATAAAAAGAAAAATTATGATAAATCGACAAAGATAAACCTAAAACTACATTAAGGAAAGTGGTTTGAAATTACCAAAAATCCTCAAGTTTATTCAATACATGCTAACATAGATATTTAAATTAATGATCCATAAAAGTGTCTGAGCTAGTAATATTAACCCAAATGTTTATATACGTATAAGAGCAAATTCTATAATTTACTTAAAAAAAACATATTACATTTTCACTATAAGATGTATCTGAGTAGAATATATTATGTATCACTTTTCATACTTTTTGTTTAGTTGATGTAAAAAATAGTAAATAATATTTGCACAAATAAACTATAAAGTCTAAGCTAGAGGTTTAGACTTTAGCCTCAAGTTTCCAAATATTTTTGGTAAACAATAGGCGAAATGGTCTGGTGGACCCTTATACTTGTATCTGTTTGTATTGTGAACCCTTCTACTTACCCTTTTGTCATCTGGACCCCTGAACCCATCCAAACCCAACATTCTAAACACTTTTTTTGATGTGGCATCCTATGTGGAAAGACTCCACATGAAGCGTGTGATACACACAAGGTAAGAGCGTGAGACGCCTTTAACGATCAGATTTTGACCTTTAAAGGCCATCTCTTCTTCTTTATTTTCACTCAAACACCATTGTTGGACAAATTTGAGCTTTTTTCTCCTCTTTTTCTCGATTTTGTCTCTTCAATTTTTTTTCTCTTTTATTTTTGGTGCCTTTAATTTTTCCTTCGATCTACTCATCTTTTTTTTGTGTGTGATTCTATTGTATTTTTGTTTATCTTTTTTTTTTGTGTGGTTCTATTGTATTTTTGTTGGTTTGATTTTGTTGGTCTTCACAATGACGGTTCGATGTTGCTACTGTGGAATATATGTTGAACTAAAGACATCAAGAACACCAACTAATCCTGGAAGAATGTTTTGGGGTTGCCAAAAATATTCATCCGGTAATGGGTGTGGATTCTTCCGATGGGCTGATGCAAATGATTCAACATGCCAAGAACAATACAACATTAAGAATCCATCAACGAGTTCAGGGCAAGGAAGACAAGGAAGACATAGAAGACAAGGAAGGCAAGGAAGACAAGGATCAAACACTAGTATTGATATCACTGTTATTGTGATTGTTGTTATTTGGTTTGTAGCCGTTATTTTTAAGATATATTGATTTGTACTAGGTGTTATTTGATAATGAAATGGACTGCATTTGCTTAAGAAATCTAAATAGCAACTTCATTCAAACACAAATTCATATAGGCACCATTCATATACAAAAACAAAGTCTTCCTAATAGCATAACCAAAACAATTGGGATCAAGTCATTAATCAAAATAAAGTTAGTTGGGATCAAGTCATTAAGCTAAACCAAGTGAAATCTAATGTGTGCCTTGAGTGCTTGGTGTGCCTTGAGTGCTTCTGTAACTCTCCTCCCGTAGCTGCCTTTGAGTAATTGCAGCTCTTCCCTTCCACCTTAGTCCATTGGGTTTGTAACCAAGATCAATATTGGTAGGAGTTGAACTTGACAATGTAGCACTATGTAATACTCTATCAGTATTTCCAGACTGAGATAACAACAAAAATCTTAACTTAAAGATAAACTAATAGCAATTAAAGCAATTTAATGTGTTTAAATGATAAAATACATACCCTCGCAGTTACACTGCCACCTGATCCAAATAAGAGACCATAACCAAGTTGTCTTTGCTTTTTTTGATCTTGGTTTCTTATATGCAAGAGTTGCACCACCTCTCAAAGTTGTGCTAGTCTTTCTTTTTTAGCCACCTGCACTAGAAGTTGATTGTTGAGTACTTAATTGTCTCACATCACTTGATGTAGCAATGGTAGGCCTTCCACCGGATGCCAAGGTAGTTGCAGGCCTTACACCACTTGATGAAGCATTTGTAGGCCTTGTAGCACTAATTAGACCTGCACTTGGAGTGCAACCTGCACTTGGACATGCACTTGGACCTGCACTTGGAGTGTAACCTGCATTTGGACCTGTATTTACACTTGACTGGCTTCCAGCAGTTGCAACACTTGTTCCAGCAGCAGCATTTTTCTACAAACATATTTTAAAGTCAAAAGTATAACAAGAGTAAAATTCAGTAACAAAGAGACATTAAAGCACAACTTACCAGAGTTGGACATCCTTTCTTGTTATGTCCAAAAGTCTTACACACAGAACATTTCATTTTTCTTCCCTTCCTTGTAGCCTTTTCAAACTTCTTCTTAACTCGCTCATCACTATCTTTTCTTCTGTTTTTTCTGGTCTTCCTGGCATAGTTATAATTTCAGGTGGTTCAATGGCTGGTCTATCACTTTTTGGCCATATCTTCATGTTTGTCATAGGTTGAATAAACCTATTATATGTTTTCAGGTATGTTTCCTTCTTATACCAGTGATCAACAAATGTATCAACAACTCAATCCTTATAATGAATTGCTGTAAGTGCATGGCCACAAGGAATTCCCTTTAATTGCCATGACCTACAACTACACACCTTCTTTTTTAGGTCAACAACATGTTTATATGGTGGATCATAAATCTCAAAGACAAAATCACCATTAAACTTTACCTCACAATTATCTGCAATTTCAGCATTTTTTCTAAGAATATCCATAGCCATTGGTGCTACATCAGTAATCCATTTTTCTGAAAATTCTCTCATGTGATTCATTATTTCCATAACTTTGACTCTTATTTCCTCTAGCATAGTGATTATTGATTTGAACCTAGCACCTAAAATCCAACTGTTGAAAGTCTCACACATGTTGTTCTCAACCACATCACACTTGCTATGTTCTTTAAAATATGCCCTACACCATGTTTCTTTGTTATACTTTAACAAAGCTTCTACAATGCCTACTCCTAACTCACTCAAGTCATCAAGTTTGGACTGTAAAAGTACCTCAAATGATGCCCTGGCAACCTGCCAGAATTTTCTTCTCCTTTCTTCACCCCTCCAGTCTTTCTTCCAGTTTGCCCATATATGCCTAGCACACCATCTAATTTCAGCATTTGGCAATACATCAATAAGTGCAAGATGAAGACCCTGTCAAACAAAGAACATTTGACGTACAACAATGTTAAATATCAATTACTCCAAAAATGAAGAAATAAATTTAACAAATAATATAGTAATACCTTTTGCATATCAGACATCACTGTTAGTCC